>JADBJO010009831.1:57500-79083 GCA_016801955.1 Conus betulinus
GCTACGTGGAACTATGTCACCAGTAGAACTAGAAACAGGATTACGGATGAAACTTCAGTAACTTCAGTAAGTCTTCTAGGTGTAATAGTGATGTGTCTTGGACAGATATATCACTCATGAAAAACCATTCAAAACTTGTAGGATTTCATTGACTTTTGTTCTGCATACGGTTTTCCCATTTTGTTCATAATTTTCTAAGAATGGAAGCGGAAAGCACAAATGTTTTTCAGTATAGGCTAGGGCCCCTTAGAATGACGATACAGTTTGGAACGAATAATGGATAATTAGACAAGTTAGAAGAATGAAAAGAAAAGAAATAAGGTGAAATGGACGAGCGACTTTCGAGATCAGCAAGTCTGACAAAAACTATCCAATGGGGCATAGTGCCAGGCGGAGTGGACAGCCTGTCCTTCACCAGCTCTTAGAGGGTCCGTAGAGAACCGCTGCCGATAGCAAACGATTGTCACGAAGTACACCAGTGGTGCTTCAGTAACCTGTGATCAGTAGTACGAGATACATGATGATGATGATGATGAAGGTAAGGTAAGGTAAGGTAAGGTAAGGTAAGGTAAGGTAAGGTAAGGTAAGGTAAGGTAAGGTAAGGTAAGGTAAGGTAAGGTAAGGTAAGGTAAGGTAAGGTAAGGTAAGGTAAGGTAAGGTTGCTTGTAGCCCAGCCGACCGCAAAGGGCCATATCAGGGCTGACATCGCGTCGAAGTCAACTCACAAGTCATTAACAAAAGACTTGATGATGATGATGATGATGATGATGATGATGATGATGATGATGATGATGCTGCTCAGAAATGTTAGAAACGTTTTCTTTTTTCATCATCATCATCACTATATTATTATTATTATCATTAATAATAATAGTAATAATAATGATGATAATAATAGAGTAGTAGTAGTAGTAGTAGTAGTAGTAGTAGTAATAGTAGTAGTAGTAGTAGTGGCAGCAGTATACTATTGTGTTGTTGTTGGTATTATTCTCTACGCAGATGTTCACTTAATAGATTTAAGGTTGACAATGATGATAATTCTGATAGTAACCACAATGACGATGAGAATAATGCTATGGGATGTAAGACCATACCGCGTTCTTTCTTTCTTTTTTTTTTTTTTTTTTTTTTTTGCTTTTTCTTGACCACTCTCTACATAGTTATACATTTAACAAAAGTTGAAGTTGGTCACTGACCGATGTTTTTCTTTTTTTTTTTTTTTTTACCCACAAATCTTCATTCAACAAAACGTGGAGGCTGGACACTGACCGATATGTCTGACGTTCTGGCCGGTGACCACGCCAGTGCTGGGCTCCACGGCCACATTGTGCAAGGGGAAGGCGTAGCCCCGGTCCCTCATGACCGCCCTCACCGCCATGGTGCGGGCCGCCGTCCACAGGTTCTGCAGCGACCCCTGGGCCCCGGACCCGTCGATGTAGTGCGAGAAGACGGGGCGGTCCCGGTCGCTCAGGTCCTTGGTGTACCAGTACATGTGCTGCTGCTGCACCTCCGTCCGCGCTCCGACTCCTGGTGGGCGAGACCGAGGAAGATGGTGAGTCAGCGAGTCCAGAGCGACGACGTAAACGAGAAAGGCGGCCAGTTAGACGCTCTGGACTGGCGTTTATGCTGCTTACTTTACGTGTTGTCGCTCTGGTGGGGGATGTGTGCAGTTACGATTCCAACCCCACCCCCCTCCCCCTCACCCCAAGCCCCACCGGCTCCCTTAGCCACCCCGTTCCCCATCTCCCACCTCTCCTTCCTCCAACCCATTTTCCTGAGATGGTTGTCCCTGACGGCCGTGCAACCCGAGGTGGGTATCCACGTTAAAATTGAATGTAACGTGACTAAAACGTACATGGTGAGGATAATGTCCTGAAATTGAGACTCCAACCCCCCCCCCCCCCCCTCCAACCCCCACTCCTGTCCACCTCCCAAATGCTATTACGAATGTGATCATCACTGACCGATGGGAACATCCCTGTGACGACATGGGGCAGACAGATCACGTGACTAAACACCGTTGTCTGTTTTGCCACGTTTCACATGGGACTGGAACTGTGGACCCAGGTATAGCGCTCTCACCTTTAAAGCAACGTTTGTGACTTTCCTTCCATCCTGACCCACCCTGCCTGCTTTCATGTCCGGTGGGCAGAAGAAAAGGGGTGGGTGGTTGGGAGGGATTGAAGAGTGTTGCTTGAAACAAATTCCGAACAGGGAGTTTGAGGAGTATGCATGTATACAATTGCAAGATCCTCTAAGTTACTGTATGCGCTTTTTGTTGGACGCTTGCTTCAGTATCATGTGCATAATGTCTAAAAAAGGATTCGAGGATAGTGTCAACAGAAAGAAATTCATACTCAGAGGGTCAGAAATGTTATGAGATAGATACATCATACTCTTCTGCTAATAAGCACACTCCATAATTCTTTTTTTCTGTCATCCCTCTTCGTTACGTTGTCCCCATGACTTTTCTCCTTCTAATCCCCTGCTCTGGGGCTGCCTGTGTAAAGGCAAGTCTACGTCTGTTGCATAGCAAGAGTTCTTGCGTGCGGATGGATGAAATATGTGACTAGAGTAAAACAGAGTTCACAGCTGTTTGCTTAAACACGACGTCCACTTACCACACACACACATGCGCGCTCGCACACACACACACACACACACACACACACACACACACACACACGTTTGAAGAAAAAGGCAAATCTTTGCAAAATACCATGCTCATCACAAAGCCGGTGAATACTGCGTGGCTCATCCAAAGCCATATGCAGCTGAGAAACAATTGAATATGGATTTTCTTGATGCACTTTTTACAGATGGCTTGACTCTTCAGAGACTGGGGACAATTTTTGCAGTGCCAGGTACTGAAAAGACGTTGACACAAAGCACATCGTGCAAAAATGATACTTAATATTGATTGCCATTTTATTGCAAATCACAAGTGTTGCTGACATCGTTTACAATACGCCCTTGTTTACATAATGTTTCGGATTCACTTTCATCAGTGAAATGCTGCGTTAGATCCAATAAATCGTAAAGCCATCATGCACGAAGAATATGCAAATAAGTAACAAGAAAAAAAAAAACAAACAAAACCGGGAAGAGGAATTCATGGACGAGACTTATCACATGTCTGAATAACACACTGATCCAACAACAGTGGAGTTTTGGCTCCCGTATAATGAATCCATGCAACAGGATGATGAAAAGCAGAGAAGAGGGGGTGTGCAGATACAACTGTAATAACAACGCCGACAACAAGCACAGTAACTGTACGTAATAGTCAACACTAGCATTAGTAGGCGATTCGGTAGGTTCTCTCTCCTGAGAATGTGTTGATCTATGGCGCTATCTCCCACAACATTCCTTTTACTTCCCTCTCCCTCAACCTTGTCTCCTGTCACCCCACGTTCCCATTGCCAGTGCCTTCCTCATCCACAGACTCCCTCCCCATTTCTGGACGATCTCTTCTTTCTGCCCCAACTGCAGCAGTCTTTTAATGTCCTGACCTTGATTACCGCTGCTAACTCTCTCAGTCATACAATAACCATACGTGCGCCTTTCAAGCTGAAAAGTTTACCCCAGGCGTCTGTCACTTTAGTCTCGGTCTCTTTATTCCTGACAGATCACCTGCTATTCTGAATGCGCACGATCAGCATGATGTAGGCTTAAGATGTTGACAAACATGACGATTCGCTGTGTATATGTGATCTGTCTCTATTCTACACTAACTCAGGCCTATATATCTATTTATATCTCCCATCCCCATTGCTTGGTGGAGATGGCATTTCGAAGTTTAGATGCAAATATTGTAACAAACACATATTCTGTCAAGAGAAGACCATGCCATGAGAGGGTCTTACACAGGTCGTCTGCGATAGTTCGGCGCAGGTCATCCGATGACACGATCGCACACAATACCGTCAGTTATTTGCAAAGATTATGATAAACACAGACATATCTGGAAGTGCATGATTACAGAGTCTTTGTTATACACATGGGTCAAAAAGAAGAACGTATAAAGTGCAGCATAGCACAGTTTAATACGCTACGGACTAGTACAGTGTACATTTTAAAAAAGCACATCAGAATACATTTTCATTGTGTTATAATGTATTTGATCAATTTCTTGTCACAAAAAATATTTCTGTGAATTTTGAGTCTATCTTTGGGAAAAGCAGTCATTGTCTGGTGCCACATGTGAGAGCGTATATCATGCACGTGCAGGTATAGGTAGTTTTGTCTGAAATGTCAGCACCAAAGACTTCCCTCAAAGTTAAAAGATTGAAGAAAAAGACAGTCCTCTACAAGCCTCGAACCAGGATCTAGGCGGATGCGTTATTCACATCACCGCCAGTCCATGGTCACACAACACAATACAACAGGGTGCATCACATGTCAGTTCAAACGCCAAACCTGAAGGAAGGTGCGGCGGTGGAAGAGTCATAGCTGAATTAGGGAGAAAAAAAACACACACAAAACAAAACCCAGTAAAAACAAAATAAGAACTAGTCTGAAAAAAAAAAAACCTTCTCAAAAAAGGAAGCTGTGTGCATGACGATACCTACATGGATGAATAAATCTGTCAAACAAAGCGGGTAATATTAAAACAAAACAAAACAAAACCAAATCTTGGAGCATCAAGCTCAGACAAAATGACGTACATTGATGAATATGCATGAGGCCACCTGGGGGAGGGGGCCTGTCACACGCGCCATGTTTCTTCACATCACAGTCTAGCAAGCTAACTGGCCTAGTCTGAAAGAATCCGCGTGTGTGACGCAGCTCTGAGGGAACTTTTACCACTGGGGACCTCACGTTACAACGATGCGTGCAACGGCTGGGAAGAGTAGAAATTGTTACGAAGGGACTAGTGACGTCAAATCGTGACGTTCAAAAGCAGAAAAACACATGTCATCGAGATGAAAAACTGCGCTTTCTTTCTTTCTTCGTCTGTTTATTTATTGACTTGCACATGTAAACAAGTGAGTCTATGAATAACAGGTTTTGGAGTCCGAGTGTTTTTGTGCAGATGTGCAAGCGCGCTTGTGTGTGTGTGTGTGTGTGTGTGTGTGTGTGCGCGCGCGCGCGCGCGCGTGCGCGCTCACGCGGGCGCCAGTTAAACATCAACGTTGGCAATTTGCCGGCAAATAGACCCTGCAAACAGGAGTGTAACAAACCTGGCAGAATGAGACGTGTTGATATGATGTTTCCAGTCATTCTGTGTGTGATGACGTCAATGAATCGTCATGGCCAAAAATCTGCAGTGAATATTTTCGGCAAGAAAATATTACAAACTGTCATTTATGTGCTATCAAATTGTACAACCTATGTTCTATGCACTGATTAAGGACATAATAAATAACGTTATTTGCACACAAAAAAAACTATGATAAATATCAAGTAACATTTGATCATGATCAGACCAGTTAATGCACTTTTTATCAAACAGAGGTGAAAATATGAAGTAACGTATTACTAAAAAATAGACCTATAGTCTCAGTAAAGTATCCTGAATGTATGCTGATGGTGCACATCGTCAATAACTAAGGGAACTAAACCCACACTGCCTGACAGGAACAGATGTCTGGGACTCTTCAGTTTGACAGGACCACGCAGGGGGTCATTGCGTAGCTGGGAAGAAAGACAGCAGCAGCAGTCAAGGTCCAGATTTGTCTCGAGTGCTGCTGTTGGGGCCAAAAGAACAACCACTCTAGAAGCAGACTGGAATAGGTAGAGACTGTGACACGACACAGGGAGGGGGGGGGGGGGGGGGGGGGGGAGGAAAAGGTGACCGCGGGGGGTGAAAAGTGCTTTAGGACGCTGAAGACATAAACGCTCAAGACAGAAGTGAGAGGCTGCAAAGCCTTCTGCAGGTGTTAGTGCTGACCGCTACTTACACTTCGTCAAGTCCCCAAGTCATGTTGTTGGAATTGTATGTAGCCTATGTAGCCCTCTCCTTCCCCACAGATCCTGAGCTGTCACATGTATTCATCACATGTCAGTCTAACGGTGTCAAAGGGCTTCTCGTGTGTGTGTGTGTGTGTGTGTGTGTGTGTGTGTGTGTGTGTGTGTGTGTGTGTGTGTGTCGCTTTCTCCTTACCTTTCTTTATGTGTTCCATATATAATCTCTCTCTCTCTTCTCTCTCTCTCTCTCTCTCTCTCTCTCTCTCTCTCTCTCTCTCTCTCTCCTCTGTGTCTCTCTCTGTGTGTCTTCTTGCCCTGCTATTTCATGATTTGAATCGTGTTGTGTACTTATGTTTTTGTTCGCCTCCAAAGGGACTTTGGCTTACTGAAAAGAAAATGTTCTATTCTCTCTCTCTCTGACAGCGATATAAATAAAATACTGGTCAAGCACATCTATCATATAGCACCTTACTAATTTCGATAGCCTTTGACACAATGTTTCTCGTGAAAACAGGATTTTTTTTTCGGAAATGCTAGTTCTCTGACGATCATTGCTGCTTTATAATTACTAGTTTTTTGTTCTTACCGTCTACGGTGGTCAAATATGATCGCCATGAAACAGTGATCATACAACGAAAACTGATATTTGTGACAATATGAGATTCGTATTCTTAGTGTTACCGCGCAGATTGTGGAATTCTGAGACATAACTTTGCAAAGGCACGGAACAGTCGACGCCGAAGGTCGCTGCCTTAATTAATTTTTCTTCAGTGCTCACAGCTTAGCCTACTTCTGTCTTAAGACTGTTTCCTTTCTTTTGTCTTATGTATTCACACTGTATTGTCTTATGTATTCACATTGTATTGTCTTATGTATTCACAGCTGAAAAATCATAATCTTCACGCGAAAACAATTATGTTCGCTGATAAAACAATTGCTTTCATGTGAACATTATGGTTCTAGCAGTGATCATTATATTGTTCTTTTTCGATGATTACTTTTTTTTTCTCTGCACACGGCAGTTGTATCACTTTTTTTTGTCTTTTGTTATGACAGTTATTACTGTTTTCAAAGCTCTCATAAGGTTGCTCTCGTAAGGTCACGTGTGTGGTGTCACTAATGACGTGTTCCGTCTCAGACAAGTAGCAAACTAAAACGCGTGTACAGGAAAGATCATATCTTGACTGAATTTCTTTTTCATAAATTCAAATTTTGTCGCATTTATGCACATCAATTCTGACACGAAAAACAAAAACAAAAACAAAACAGTGTACCAGTCCATTCTAATTTAACTCCAATTCGTTTTACTTAAGATAAGTGCAATTTAAACTGTTGCGCCCATTAGTAACAGTGTTCTCATTGGCGATTGCACACATGTACGCATTAAACCTCCAGCACAGCATACAAGTCCCCACACCTACCTCAGGTGTCTCATGATTGGCTCAGCTGGTTAGAACACCAATCAAGCCTGCAGTTAAACGTTGCGGGTTCGAAACCACGCTGGTGCCCAAATATATAAACACTCCATCTTAATTCGTCATCATTGGGATGTGTGTTGTGTAAGACACACCCCTTTCGCCCACCCTCATGGATAATGGTTATAAATCCCCGTCTGCTGAAACACCGAATGTGGGTTTTGGACTTAAAACCTGTATGCAGCTAACTGACCGCCTACCTCCAATGACGTGACGTGACCGGTCGTGCAGACCATCATGTAACGCTTGGGGCTGACGTCATCCACGTGCGTGCCGTTGTGAGCCAGGTGGTACAGCGACTCGGCGCAGGCCTCATCGCCCCGCTTGTGCACGTTGTCCACGCGGGATCTGGTAGGCCTCCGTCAGGTACGCTATGGTCACCTGCCATCATGACGTTGCCAGGTGAGAGGACGTCCTCCGACCACACGCTGCATCATACAACTTACCATATCGTACGGTATATAGCATGATACGACTTATTTTGCCGTGCGGTATATCGCATCATATAACTTAGTCCTACTTTGTCGTGAGGTATATCGCATAGTATTAACTACACTCAACTTATTAATTATACCTTGCGGTGTATCACTCTGCTCGGTGAAAATAGATGAAGATGTTAGATGACGCTGTACAATGCAAAACAGAAAATAAAGAAGGAAAAAACAACAACACACAACAACAACAACAAAAAACAACAAAACCCGAAATACTGCTGGAAAGAAATGAATGGGGAATACATTAAACGGAAAAAAAATGCACAAACAGGACATTTTGAGACTTGTTTAGGAAACAAGTGCTGGTTATGGAAATTATTTCAAGATCTAAAGAAAAAAAAAAAGGAAGGAAAGAAATAAAAAGAAAAACAGACAAAAATGACGCGTTTTAAGAAACAAGGAAAACAAACAACAGATGAACAATGAGACAAAGCCAGGCGGTGACCTTGACATCTTTTCCCGCCAAGATGTGGTCCATGAGGGTGTTCTTGTCCCCTGCCCAGCCGATGCCTTCCGCCGTGTGAGCGTACACCAGAGTCCACGGCCGTTCACACACATCTGGTGGGTTAGACAAACAACAGTTAACACAGCGAGTGAGCGCGCGCGCGCGACACACACACACACACACCCACACCCACACACTCAATCATATGCACTTACCAACACACACGTACTCACAAACAAACTCAGTTACGCATTAACAACAACAACAACAACAACAATACACGCCATATTGAATTATACGTAACTTCCAGTACACACACACACACACACACACACACACACACACACACACACACACACGCACGCACGCACGCACGCACGCACACACACACACACACACACACACACACACACACACACACACATTCCAGCATGCATCAAAACCATCCCCAGACACTGACGCCTCTCACACACACATACCCAAAAAAACAGACTTACTGCGAAAATCGTCTTGTTTCCCGAAGCTGTCAGTAGACCACACAAGCACCAAAAGACCCAGCAACACGGGAGACCTCATCCTGGACCCGTGTCTTGACCACCAGCAGCAACGATGCTCAGCAGGAGGCTGCAGGGGACACAATCAGCTCTCAGAGTGTGGACATGTACAACATCACCAAATGATCAGCAGCGTGAGTACATGTAATGACACAGGAAACATGTACGTGCAGTCACTAACACAGATAGAGAATTTGGCTTTTTTCCCCCCTCTTTTCTTTCTTTCTGTTTTTCTTTCTTTCTTTCTTTTCTTTCTTTCTGCGTATGTAGGCTGATACTCCTGCGGACACTGCCTGTATAGGCAGGAAGCGGAGTTTTGTGTGTATGACCGTTTTTTTTTATCCCGCCATTAAGGCAGCCATACTCCGATTTCGGGGAAGGTACATGCTATGTGTAACGTGTCATCCATACCAACGGCCACACTGGTGTGTGATGGGATTTGACGTGTGTGCAAGATGTTGTGCGTGCGTTCACACACGGAACCTCGGTTTATAGTCTCATTCGAAGGACTGTATGGGGAGTGGAGTCAGAACCAATGTTAACTCCGAGGGACAAATCCCCCTGTACCGAAATTCGAACCCGCAACCCCAGGATCACGGTCCGGCGCTCTACCAACTGAGCTATTCTGGCCCCCTTTTGTGTCTTTTTTTTTTTTTTTGTCTTTCTTTTTATCTTTTCTTTTTCTGTTGGTGCTTACCACTTCAACTGCTGTACACAAATAGGAAGCACTGGCCTCAATCGAATATTTCCTTTGCTTTGAAAAAAGGTGGGATTTCTACAACCACGTTCCAGTGTGCGTTTCAATACGTTTCAGCTGTGTTTGCGCGCAAGCACACGCACAGAGAGAGAGAGAGAGAGAGAGAGAGAGAGAGAGAGAGAGAGAGAGAGAGAGAGAGAGAGAGAGAGAGAGAGAGAAGACGAGAAGAAGAGAAGAAGAAGGAGAAGAAGAAGAAAGCTAGAAGACGAATTCAATCAATAAATACACAAACGATGAAAATTTTTTTTTCTTTAGTCCCATTCGGTGGGAACAGAAGACAACACCAAAGAACAGTCAGCTTTACGAACAGATCAACCAAAGCCATAAAAAAAAATCAGTGAAAGAACAGAAACACAGGAGCAAGAATCACAGTCTTTTAAACGGATCACACCAAACTTGATGAACATATCATTCACAAACAGAAAGCTGGTAGTTAGGCGAATGCGATTAACATAAACAACTGAGAATGATATCAGCTCTATAGTTAAATGATTTGCTTCGCTGCACGAGTTTATATCGGCATTTTCTCGAAGAACTACTTAAAGATTCTAAATCATCGCGCAACCAAGTAATTCAAACAAACGTGTTTCAAAATGGAGCGACTGATGGCGGAGAACGAAGCTAAATTTAGAAAGAGAGGGGGTTAGTTACCGCCAAGGACATTGACAAACAAAGCATCGACCCAAGAGGTCGAAATGCTTCGTGTCTTGTCCTGTGCTTTGTTTGTCAATGTCCTTGGCGGTAACAAACGTCAGTTGCCAAATAATGACAAGATTAGTCTATATCAGTAAATATGATCTGGTACACATAGACAAAAGACTGATATACGCACATACAGGAAATAATCATGAAGTGGTCAGAAAACACTATAAGATAGAGCACATCTGTACTGGAACATCAGGTAACATTGCCTTTCTTCATTCCGACGTTTCGGCCTAAGGTTACACAATTTTTCTCCCACAGAAAACGCGATCAACCGTACATCTCTCTCTCTCTCTCTCTCTCTCTCTCTGTATGTGTGTGTGTGTGTGTGTGTGTGTGTGTGTGTGTGTGTGTGTGTGTGTGTGTGTGTGTGTGCGTGTGTGTGTGTGTGTGTGCGCGCGCGCGCGCGCACGGCTTCTACTGCATTCCCATTTTCTCACTTTCCCTGACTCTCTTCCACCCCACCCCTATTTTTTTCTTTAAATCTTTCAGGTCATTGTTTTCATGATAAATGAATCGTTGACCTTCACTTTATCCCCCCCCCCCCCCCCCCCCCCCCCCCTCCAAACCCCCAACTTATTTGGTCTGCGCGCGCGCGTGCACACACACACACACACACACACACACACACACACACACACACACACACACACAGATATCTGTGTCTGTATCCATGTCTATCAATCAATCAATTAATAAATCAATCTATCTGTCTGTCTATCTTTCTCTATCTATCTATCTGCGCGCGCGCGCGCGCGTGTGTGTGTGTGTGTGTGTGTGTGTGCGTGCGTGCGTGCGTGCGTGTGTGTGTGTGTGTGTGTGTGTGTGTGTGTGCTCACATGTTTGTGTACATATTGTTTGCATTAAAACAATTCAGCTGCATCAACACGTTATAGCGCAGTAGAACAATCAGCTATAAACGAAAGACATTAAAAAAGTTCTTATAATGATGTAAGTTGGCCTGTTAGTGCACCCGAACCTTGGTTCCACCATAGTAAATGCATTCGGATGCAAACATGTATTGAAAAAAAAAAAAAGGTTGAGACAAACTTGAACGGAGCAAAAACAGCAATGCATATACAAAAATGCATCAGCATACATCAGCATCACTTTCGTTATTAAGAAAAACTAAAGGAAGAAAAAAATGAAACTTACCACACAAATATGAAGATCTCCTATTTTTCTCGTTCTCTCCCAACGAGACGTTCGCCAACACAGTCAGTCAATGACGCGATTTTCCGTCGAGAAAATCAAATGTGGATAAAAAAATCTCTTCTCTGTACCAATGAGAAGACTGGGCGAGTCAAGAAATGACTGGAAAATCTTCAGGATAACTTCTTCTGCACGTAAATGTACATAATCTTCCGAGTTTCTAAGCAGTACTGACAGCGAGTAAAATAATGTTTGATCAGTCCTGCACTTAACTCACCAGGATTGTGTTGTTGAGCAAAAAAGTTCGAAACTCCCGTTTAAAAATCAATATGGATTAGGCGGCAGATTTGCGTCGAGTGAACGGATGATCCGCTCTTTTACAAGTGGGATGGGGCGGCGTGTGTCGACGGGCGTTTTGTATTGTTTTCTTTTGTTCTTTCCCACGTTGCCGTTGAGTGACTGGTCCGGGAATCCACCGCCCCTCCCCCTCCCGTGGATTATATATACGTGTCGGAGGCCGTCAAAGCATCAAAGCTAGATTCCTCTTTGTGTTCCCTCCCCTCTGACAGGCGGAGTCGACAGCGGATAGATGGATAGACTACCGCCCGTCGCCCTCTCTCATTTTTCTCTCTGGTGTGCCGTCATACGTATACAGACGAGGAGATAGGTACAAAGGCAGTTAGCTTTCACTCTATCTCTCTCCATCTCCGTTTCTGAACTCTTTCCTCCTCCACCTTTCGCCTGCACCTCCTCTCTCTCTCTCTCTCTCTCTCTCTCTCTCTCTCTCAGTTTCCTCTCCCCTCAGTTTGTTTCAAACAGACGTTACTGTGCACGTGTCAGTCCATATACGCGACACCACATCTGCTAAGCCATGATACCATAGGAGTGCAGGGGTTTACAGCAAGATGAATAAACTGAGTACGAAAACATTTTGGAAGAGAATGTCATGGAAGAGACTTAGCAAGGGCCTGATCCGCACACAGGCACAGCAGGCACGTTGGGTTTTGGATACCTAGCTAACATCGTCCGCACCACTACTATATGTATGTGCCCGTATGCGTGCGTGCACACGTGCATTGCATTCGTGAGCATACGTATTTGTAAGTGTGCACGCACATGAGTGCGGGCGTGTGCGTGTGTATGCTTGTGTTTTCTTGTCCAAATATATGTACTTATATATGCACACTTGCATAACTGTGTACGGACATACGAGTGTAACAGTAGGTCAGATGCTGATTCATTATTTTAGCTCATAACTGTCAGGCAGTCAGTCATTCCCTTGACCGCTGGGGTCTTTGAAGGGACGTGAAGAGGCAGCCGCCGGTTCTCTCCAGGCTCTTCTGTTAGTAGCTGTCGTGAGGAGATCTGGCATGGTCATTTAGGTCCAGTCCTTTATATTTTCGGATCGGCTCTTTCTCGATTTTGCTCATAACTGATGACTACATACATGAGTAAATAAATACATAAACTATAAATAAATCAACACAGACACGGACACACACACACACACACACACACACACACACACACACACACACACACACACACACACTCACACACACACGAGAAATCATGCACAAGACCTCCTATGCACCCTTTCTTTCCCAAACACAAACACGCACATAAGAATCATATACCGCCTACAATAAGCTGGGGTCTCCAAGTATCTGTGGTCTCGGTTGGCACTTGACACGTCTGTTTCTGCCGAATTTAATCCACACCTTTAATCACATTTCTCTACCTAGCCCCTACCCCCCCCCCCCCCACCTCCACAACATACCCCTGTACCCCCCCCCCCCCCCAAAAAAAAAAAAAAAAAAAAAAAAAAAAAAGTGAAAGAATTTTCTTTCTGTGTAATGCACATCCTTGTCTAATCGAAAGTCTTAGGCTGGGGATAATTATGTTAGCAAACCGAAGTCTACACAGAAGTCGATGACTTTTCTTTATCCCTCTTCTTAGTTTTTGTTGTTGCTATCTTAAAATATATAATTGGATAACCCACCCACTAATAAAAAAAAAAAAGTTATATTTCCTCCACGGCTTACCCTTCATAACCTATTTCATTTGCATTATAAGACTACACCTTACCTGTTTCTTCCCGGAAGTCAACACTTAATTTTTTAAAAACATAAATGGTCATAAAGGCAGAATATAGAGTGACAGAACTCTTCAATCGCTTCTCTCTGTTTTGTTCTTTTGTTACATCCCCTACGAACACCTCTGTTAAGTAAGCAGCCAATTAGGTTACACACGCGCCTGCAAATGCTCTTAGAAATACATTGTGATCGAACACATTTTTTTCAAGTCACTATGAATTGCATGTGGTCCTTTTTTCTCTCTCTCTCTCTTTTACACACACACACACACACACTCTCTCTCTCTCTCTCTCACTCTCTCTCTCTCTCTCTCTCTCTAATAATGGCCAGTTTCTTCGTCTTGTAACCATTTTCATGTTTTTGTTGTGCGCGCAAACACACACACACACACACACACACACACACACACACACACGCCGTTCATCTCAAGAATGCAGTAGGAACGGCCTTGCTGTGAGTGACATGTCTGTTTGTGACTCAGAATGTTCGAGAGCACACCGAACTCTTTGATCTTTCATTACTTGCGTCCTACGTGAATCACAAAGTAGTTTCAATACGAAGGAACGCGTTCCTCTTCACATCAACGTCAAAACTCGATGTAGTCCTCTGACGACATTGCCCATCGCAAAAAGACCGGACCGGTCTCCCCCGACCAGCGGTATGAAGCAGAACAAGTGTCACGACGCTTTGCGACACAATGCTACATAACACGAAAGCTGATCCCACGGTATGTCCTTGTGCTTCCAAAAACAGGCGTAACGAGGAGTTTGCCGGATCATCCTCGTAGGTACTCGGTTGTTAAGCGCAAAAAGTTTTCCCCTCACAAGTATTAGATAATTTAGGTGTTAGCTGCTCAGCTGAAAGTATTAAAGATATTTAAACTTTTCGCTCCTTTTGCAGCATACAGAATATAATGACATTCAATTTTCAACAAGTACTTTGAACAAATGTCAAAATTTTGCATGTTGAAGCTTGGGTTACAAAAAATCAGTCATACAAATTAACCATTTTTTTTTTCTGACTGTAACACCATACACTGACTGACACTGTGTAAATGTGCTTTGTTTAGCACGCGAGATGGAAGCAAAGCAACGCAAAAGCGGAGCTGCCCTTGTCTGTAATGTGAGAAATCCCATCGGATAGAAGAAATGGCGAACAGGTGAAAAGCGTGGCATGGCGTTTCGCGAATAACGATCGTGAAGAAGCACTACTGTGCTACTCAGCGAGACGCTTTTTCTTTTTTTTTTTTTTTTCTTCTTTTACACCCGGATTCTGTCACTGTTTCAATGAATATTTGTGTGAATCTGAACTAGCGGTACCTGATTTTTTTCTCATTTTGAAGTGATACAGCCTATTTACAAAACCTATGAATATTCAGTTTTAGCAGCAGTTGAGAGAGCTTAGAATGTCTCAGGGAAAATCCTCGGGCTTTTGCGAGTCTGTTTGTTTGCTTTCAACAAAGACTACGTACGAGTTTGCTCTTTGTTAATCGAGACTCGGTTTAAGACATGAAAGACGAGATCTTGACGGCCGGTAAAGTCGGTAACTACGGAGACAGGCTGGCCCTCCTACTTCAACTGATGTTCGACAGGCGGACAGGCGGTTCACATCTTTGGCATGGTTGGTAGTAACGTACCCAGTGACAGGGCCATGGACAGGGTTAGACATGGGGAGATGAAGACAGTGCCACGAGTATTGTTGGGTACTTGGGGAACCGAGGTACCTGACGTCTAACACGTCTTACAGGGTTCATCGCTTGCTCACTTTCCGTTGTGTACCCGGCACTGGCTGGTTTCAACGTTCTATTTGATTTCGCCCCCCTGTCCTTCAACTCGCCCATCCCTTCTCCATTACATGCGCGTGTGTGTGTGTGTGTGTGTGTGTGTGTGTGTGTGTGTGTGTGTGTGTGTGTGTGTATGTGTGTGTGTGTGTGTGTGTGTGTGTGAGAGAGAGAGAGAGAGAGAGAGAGAGAGAGAGAGAGAGAGAGAGAGAGAGAGAGAGGTTCAAATGGGTTATTGAATTTGAAAACTACTGATGAAAAATTTTTTTTTTTTTCTCGATTTTTTAAAGATACAATTATATAAACCCCCTTTTCACTAGCTATAACGACAAGCAAACAACGACAATAAAAACAAGAAGAAGAGACACATGCACACACAAAACACACACACACACACACACACACACACACACACACACAAAGACCCCCCAAAAGCAACACACACACACACACACACACACACACACACACACACACACACACACACACTAACACTAACACTAACACAGGTAAAGAGAAATATTGCACTGATTTACTGTTGATCTTCACGTTGTGACCGGAAAGCAGAACTGTATACATTTAGTGTTCAGTGAGTGCCATGTCCACCGACCCCCCCCCCCCCCCCCCCCCCCCCCCCCCCGTCCCCTCCAATCATATCACAGGAGAAGAAAAGCCACTGTCTTCACTGAACCCTCTTTGCTATAGCATTCTCTGGTTTGCTTTTCGAGGTAAACAAAGGTCCCACAAGACCCTTTTGAAAAAAAGAAGTATAGCTCTGAGATCCAAGATGCGAGTCAAGAAAATAGGGTCCAATTAAATCAAGAGACCTAAAATCTGATTTTTTCTTTCGAACTTCGGACTATCCTTTCCCTCTTTTGGGTGTACGGAGGATTATCAACAGAAACAGAATATAAACAGAATCATGGCTGTTAGCATTCACAACCCCGAGGTATTCAAAATTGTACACGTGTGTGTGTGTGTGTGTGTGTGTGTGTGTGTGTGTGTGTGTGTAGAGGTGTGTGTGTGTGTGTGTGTGTGTGTGTGTGTTTGAAGGGCATAGAAGGGGGTGGGGATGGGATGGGCTGGGGGTGATGCCAAAAGAACAGCAGGACTTTCCCAACTGTCATTGTGGTTTTAACTGCATTTTCCTTCTGATTTTGTTCTGCAAAAGTGATGAAAAGACTTACACAATATGCACGTAGATATTGTCATCCTGACTAGTTCTGAAACTGTGTCAGTTTCGGACAGCCAGTATCAAAGGATACTCATCCCTACCAAAACAAACAAACAAACAAAAACAAACAAACAAAAAACCCAACAACAAACAAACAAACAAAAAATCCTTACCAACAACCAACCAACCAATCAAACAGTACCGGTCGAACCCGATCCCAAACGTAGCGTCTGTCATAGTAACGTACATCTCAAACGGACTTCGGCATCCAGTTTAAACCCGACCGTTCGAGATACACCGTGATCTATTCGAAACGGACAGTTAGTATCCTCCACCAATCAACGCTCAGCATTGAGCCAACACCCATGGCACAAAGGAAAAATGGCGTCGTCCAGCAAGGCGGTCAGACTGTCCGATTCGGAGACCAAACATTTGATTGAATTGTACCAAGGCCATGATGTGCTTTGGAATGTCAACTCAAAAAAAATTATAAGAATCTAAATATTCGAGAAAAAGCTTCGTATTCAATTGTACAGTCCTTTGAAGCGGCATGTGGGATCAAACTCGAAGGTTTTAAAACTATCGTGAAGCACTCCGTCCGTTCGACACTGACTGGTCGGACCGCACAGGTTATTTTAGCAACAGCAGCATAAAATTTGGCAGTCTTGTGTAAAAATGGCTGATCTTTTCAATCCAGGTGCTCAGAATGTGATCTGAGGACATCTTATGGCTGAAATGATGCATTTTGATAAAAAAAAAAACAAAAATTTTGGAAATTACCGATTTATCCTTTTTTTTGCAAGAATTCCCTGAGCATGATAAGTCTGGGGGATTTTTTTTTCTTTTTATATGTTTTAAATTACATATACATCTGCCTCCTGAACCACAATTTTCACTGATTGGTTATATTATAAAAAAAATTTGCGCACATCCAAATTTGGTTAAATTTTTTTCATTTTTCAAAATTTGTCAGCTAGTGTGTGTGTGTGTGTGTGTGTGTGTGAGAAACACTATCTGGAGGCTCAGGAGCCAGCTACAGGTGTCCTCAGACAGTGTGCAAAATTTGGTGTCAATATCTCCGGCCATTATTGAGATATCCTTGCAAAACCATCATGAACACCCCCGATTTTCGCTAACTTTTCAACCGTAAAATGAACACAATGAACATAATGAACACAAGCATGCAGACACTAACCAGTCATCCTGAGGGCTAATGAGCCCCCTGCAAGGGAAACCCCTCTCTCTGTGCCTGTACTTCATCCTGTTGAAGTCTCTGCTGCCTCTTCTCAATTCTGGCTTGATGGGTTGCTGCTGATGAGCCTGGTGATCCACCGTGATTCACTGTGCATGTGTGCATGTGTGTCTCTTGCCATGTTTTAAATGCATCTGTATTATTGTCTTTCTTGGCCCAAGAGTCACAGGACTTACAGACTTTACTTCTTGTCCCACTGTCTAACACCTTTCCTGTTTTACACCATATGACACCAGCAGCACCTACTTTTGAAGAATGTCCCGGCGTCATCCAGGTGCCGTCTGATGAGACATCGATGTCACACGCACCTGAACACCAGGTACAGGATCTGCAAGCTTGTATTCCTCCTCAGCAGCCCTCTTAATTGAATCTGCTTGCACTTGAGAAGCTGCAGTCTGAATTGTTTGATTTATTATGCGATAGGAGCTTTCTTGGACGGGAGGAGGCAAGTTCATCACACCGCAGAAGTTCTCAAGTCTGAACGCCCACCCCCAACACACCGCATCGCAAACACTGAACGACTGTTCATTGACTTGAATTGTTTCACAATTTGGAAAAAGTATTCTGGTTATCACAGCCTACAGTTTCACAATGGAATACAAAGTGTGATCCCAGACCTTGTCTCTCTTTTACTTCAAGAAGTTGAATTGGCATGTGACATTTTGAGCACACAGCATGTGACATCAAATTTTGATTAAGAATGTCCATGTCAACAGTTCTATTCCCCCACTCACCCCTTCAAATTCATTCACACCACCAGTCTCTTTCTTGTCACCATCGAAAACTTTGAAACTGTCAGAGAGTTTACGAGCACTGGAAGTGGGCGTGGCATCCAAATCTGATGTAGAAGAACTCGATAGTTCGTTTGAATCACTGATTTTATCGTCTGCTACACGTGCCTTCTTTACTACACCAATCGAGTGTTGGGTTGCCATGAAACTTTCGCTTTTTTTGGCCGATATCCTCGATATTTTTTACCTCCAGGCATGATAAACCTATAATTCAGCTATCACCTATCGATATCGTATCGGTTACCTCACAATATTTGAAGAAATAAATGTAAAAAATTACCTCTGAACCGAAACTGCGCCACAGATGCGTTTGCCGGAAGTGTACTAACCGAGAAATCAAGAGAGGCGTCATTATTTGCAGCAAGGAAGGGACTGGCTCATTATTTTTAGTCGGTAACTGATCGCTGTTTCAGCGTCAGTTTTGGACAAAATTTTCATTCGACCACCTCTTAAAAAGTGAAATTTCTCATGTAACGGGAGAGGAATATCGCAAAACGGTTTTCAGAATTGGAAAATTCAGTCATTTTTCTACAAGAAAAGTCAGTCAGTTTGTCAACAGTGAAAAAACGTTTTTTTGGTCAATTTTCAGGTGAATGTGCCACCTTAAGCCTCAGCCGTGCTAGTCATGGGGAGGGGTGGGGGTGGGGGGCGTCAATCTAACTGGCCTATCAAAACAGACTCTTTATGCAGACCAATAGGAACGCAGCTTCGTATAGATGTGGGGTGACACTTTCAACGTCTGCTACCACTAATATAATGCGTTTAATGTAGATTTTGTAAAACCACACTCAGTCAGTCCTACAAATCAATTACGTCGATGAATTGTTCAGTCTATCAGTTCTTCTCCAGCCAGCCTATATTGAAAATATCTTTTAAAATCTTAATTATCATATTATTCCACTCGCTTAAAGCAAGACCATTGACGCACTCCATTCTGCGAATTTCATGACTGGAAGTAAATTCCGACACCTATAGAAACAGCCATGTCCTTAGGTTCAGAAAAGGGCCCATTGATGCGAGCCTGCTGTTGTTAACTATATACCTCGAATACGGTCCATGTGTGAATGTAGCGAATGCATGCATCAGCCTAAGTTAAAAAAAAAAAAAAAATTAACAAGCCCGGCTGGTATTGCTCATCGCTTTGCTTGCGTTGCGTAGAGTGCGCACGGGACAAACAGCCTCTATGCAATTTCGTCAAAAGTGCCAACCAGGCTTGGTTTGATGAAGGTGAGGACAGGCCAATCATTAAAAGGCCTGGAAGCAAAAAGCGACTATTTCACGATCTTCATCAACTACACCGGGCCACGG
This sequence comes from Conus betulinus, assembly GCA_016801955.1. Taxonomy (NCBI): domain Eukaryota; kingdom Metazoa; phylum Mollusca; class Gastropoda; order Neogastropoda; family Conidae; genus Conus; species Conus betulinus. Next base: position 77,391 of record JADBJO010009831.1, read on the forward strand.
CTGTTTCCTATTTTGCCAAAACGGGTAAAGATTACGGCTGACGCTAAACACAAGCAGTATTGCCCAAAGTTGTCGATGCTGTCCAGGAGCAGTGGCCCAGTGTTGGATACTCGCGGCACCTCATAAATCAAGGATCACAACTCAGTTTCTGGATGTGGAAAATGTCAAAGTTCTACCTCATCTGCCCTATAACCCCTACCTAGCTTCTCTCAACTGTCGTCTGTTTCCCACTGTCAAAGATAGGGTTGCTGGAAGGAAATGTTGAAGGATTTAAGATCTCTCCAGAGAGGTTCACCTTCGGAGTGTTCCAGCTTTGGACTACCACACGGCATTTCAGGACTGAATGAGCGGGAACTTTGCGTGCACAGTAAGGCAAAGTGCCTCGAACATCACGGAAATCATTGCTGTAAGTTCGACAGTGTCGGAGATAGGAACCAGCTATTACAATGTGTTGAATGCGCGCGCGCGAGCACACACACACACGCACACACACACACACACACACGCGCGCGCGCGTGCGCGCGCGCGCGCGGGCATCTGAATGGCGGAGGGCATATGTCAAATGAATTTCTATTTTGTAGTTTATTTGTATATTAAACAAGACGGTGAAGGAGGAGCGGGGGTGGCGGTGGGTGGGGGGTAGAATGGTGGAGAGAAGGGGGAAGGGGAACACTGTTACACGATCAACCTGTGCGTTCATCGATTCTATAATCAAAGGTGATGCCTTACACTGTTTATGAGAAGGGATCTTGAATTAGAGAAATAACAAAAAAGTAAAACGACTGACGATTACGAGTCGTTTAAATCCGTTCGTAAACACGCATAATCACCCGAAATTATCTGCTAACACGAGAGAGAGAGAGAGAGAGAGAGAGAGGGGGGGGGAGGAGCAGAGGGAGAAGGCGGAAAAGAGTGAGGGGAGAAGGGACAAGCGGGAGGGGGAGGGGGTATTCAGCAAAACACGGACCCAAGACAACAACGTAAGTGGGTCAAAAAACAATTCGCGAGGGTCACTCGCCCTTCCTTTAATTAAATACAGAGGAACGCACAAGACGTGCCGAGGACTTCCCACAAGAATGATGAGGGGCGCGAGACAGCGTGCATAGAAAGCGACGCCGTACCAATAACGCGGCCGCAGAATGACGTCGTTACACGAAGTAACTGTCAGCGATGGTTGATGATGACGATTGTGGAGCCACGCCACTGCCTACACTGTCAATGTAGGGGAGGGAGAGAGAGGGGGTGGTGGGGGTGGGGTGGTGGTGGGAGGTGGGGTGGGGGGTGGGATGGGATGAGGGGGTTGGTGGAAGGGGTTGAGAAGATTGTTGGACAACTTATGGGACAGCTTACAGCTTTCACAATGGGAGTAAAAACTGCGGTCTATAAAACAGGATAGGAAACCATTCAAATTTGTTTAAAAGTTGGAGAATAATACGGCCAGCAGAGCGCAAAACCAATGCAGTAAAACAGACCTTGGTATTACTCTTCGCCCCCCTCCCCCCTCCACCCCATGGCTCTCTCTCCTTCCCCATGTTCTAAAACCCAGCCGGGGCTTGTCACTGTCATGACGCGCAAGAATGGGTTAAAAATAACGACGTAAAGAGCGCCAACATGTCTGTCTTGTCCTCAAATTTCGGTCACTGACCAACGTCGTGTTTGTGCCAATGGTCAGCAAGGGAGGTTTAACGCACAC
>JADBJO010009832.1:0-2500 GCA_016801955.1 Conus betulinus
TGAGAGAGACGCTTCTTATTCATTTTTCTTTTGCCATGTTCGTGGTTTTTCTCCTGTTGTTTGTTGTTTTCTGTTTGTTTGTTGTATTGCACGAGATCTTCTTGCAGGTCACACAGTAGATGCTTTTATCTTCCTCTTTTCCAACTAGCAGTTCTTCGGAATACGTATTCAATGCCACCTTTCAAACACAATATTTGACACCTCTGGCTGACGTGAACGGACGTGCTTTAATTCAACTTTTTGTTTTGTTGGTGGTTGGTTGGTTGTTTGGTTGGTTGGTGATTTCCTTGGGGTTTTTGTTTGTTGTTTTGTTTTTTACAACAATAGTTTAAAATTGACAGCATTTTGAACAGTGTGCGTATGAACCTAGCTCAGAGATTTATACAACACTGGTTTTTGTATGTGTCGTCTGAACTATTCTCTCACTCCTTTGATTGTCATACATTAAATACCCAAATCCTACAACTTGGAGAATTAATCTACATCAACACGTGATGAAACTCTCAAAGCATTTTAAAGTCACGTGAAAAAATTTACCATAGTACGCCAAACTGCGCTGTTTTTGTTAGGTGTCTCTATCAAAATCTTTAAGAATTATTCCACGGGTTTATGTGAACTCTCGTAGGCTAATGCGAATTCTTCTAGAGGGTCCTAACGACCTGCAAACCCTGGACCATATGATACAATGGCTCTTAAGTGTAACATCGGAAAACCTCCAAGGAAAGTATCAGTTAGCAACCGATTTAACTTTAATCACGACGAATCTGTGTAACAAACGCAGTGCTCGTGGACGACTGCCAAAAGACACAGACCAAAAAACAAAACAACACAAAACAAAAACCAGTTCCTTCCGAGATGCATTATGGCTACAATTTTTCCCAAGGATAGACATTCAGAAATAAAAATGCAGTTACCAATAAACTAGCTTGATGTTGTATTCGGTATTAGCTGTTGCTCGCCCCCACCCCATGTTTTACCCCGAGAATCCTCAACTTACAACCCTTGGCTTCATCCATGCTGTTTTAGTGATTGGCTGCGGTGATTGGATGTGCTTCTCTTCCTCTCTCTCTCCGTCTTCTCTCGTCCTCCGCTCTCTGGACATGAGTTTTTTGCGATGAAACAGATTTGTAAGACTAGGCTTTGGCCCTAAAATCTTCATTCCTTCTCGTACTGTCTTAAGATCAAGCAATCAAGTTCTTCTCCCTCGTCCTCTCTATCAGCTCTCTATCCTCTCTCCTCTCTTATCTCGCGTAGTGGGTTGGGCCTGTGCGTGTGGTGTGTCTGTGTGGGGGTGCTGGGTGGGGTGCAGTGGTGTGTGGTTTGTCGGCTGGTGGGTGTGTCGTGTTGCCGTGTGTCGTGTGGTGTGCGCGCGCGCCGCCGGAGTAGCGCTGCGCGACGAACTGCGCGCGATCTGATTCGTCTTTTCTTCCCAAGTGATGCTTTTGTTCGTTTTCTACCTTGAGTTAACAGAGATAAAAAAGACATTTTAAAACATGTTAGAACGACAAATTCAACTTTTACGTCCAGTTCTTTCGCTAAAGGAGTCTTTGGCTATAGCTGAATGAACACGTTCATCATTCTCATCTCTCTCGCAGACTATAGATCTATCTCTATATATCTTCTTGTTCTTCGCATCGAACCACTACTTCCCCGTCGTCCTATCCAGTCCTTTTCCACGCTCTCTCCCTTCCCCGCCCCCTCCTCGAGGGGTCTTTGGATTAATGTGGATGGGAAGTGGATTGGGTGTTGATGGTGATTGTTGCCCCCTGGCTTTTCTCCCCGCCCCTTGAAGGTCAAACAACAACTGCGGGCCGTCTGAGGGCGGTTTTGATGTGCTGTGGCGGGCAACGTCAAGTTGCCTTTGACGCTGTTCAAGGTCAAAGTGGAGAGGGGCCAGGCAGCCCACTGCCTCCCAGACTCCTCATCCTTGACTAAACCCGTTTTAATAAATGCCTCATTCACAGTCATTGCTCCTTTCTCTCTCGGCTTCCACACTGATGGAGAGACAAGCGACGGCAGACATCCATACACACAGACATACAGACACACACAACACAACACACACACACCGCACGCACACGCACGCACGCACGCACACACGCACACACGCCACGCACGCGCGCGCGCGCGCTTACACACACACACACACAACACACACACACACACACAACACACACACACAGCCACACACATTCCATGCCCTTTCTCTCCTCACTAAAATCCCCTACAGAAACAGACGCACAATTGCAAGCGTTCGTCGCCACACGCTCGCGTCTCTTCACACACGCGCGCGCGAGCGCGTACACACACAAAAATGGGCGCGCGCGCGTTGTGCGCACACACACACACGATACACACATACACGCACGCACGCACGCACGACGCACGCGCGCGCACACACAAACACACACACACACACACACACACACATGATATAAAGGACAGACGGACAGGGAAAGGGTCAAATACGAGCAGAAAAGATAAAAAGCATAAAAAGGGG
>JADBJO010009832.1:7500-25000 GCA_016801955.1 Conus betulinus
GCTGCCTTACGGAGAGGAAATCCGCACAGAGATGACAAGGAGAATAAGGCAGCAAGGGCCGCAGAATCTGAGACCTTTATGCTGAATGAGGAGAATGAGACTGCTGAAGAAGATGATGGTATGGAGTTCCCGTTCCGCTTTGAGACTGCCTAGCAGGGTGATACTCTACGCTTACTGTTATGATATATAATGGTGACAATCGGGGCATAGACTCACAGACACCTGCATTATCAGTCAGAAGTGTTGAGCAACGCTCTCGGAGTGGCTGAAAACTGACCAGGTGGCACCAGGCTCTCCAGCTGAGCCCCTGGCAAAAAAAAAAAAAAAAAAAGGGTCAGTCATGGGCCAATCACAGACCTGAAAAATCCCGCACGTGTGAACGGGCGCTGATGGGGAATCGAACCCAGGGGTTCCTTCCTACTAGGCGCGAGGATTTGAACGAAACTTGGTGGCACCATGCACTGGGGCCGGGGGACAACTCAATGTTTTAGCGCGGATCTGTGGTGCAGATCCACATGGAAGGGATCTGTGGTGCAGATCCACGTGGAAGGGATCTGCGGTGCAGATCCACGTGGAAGGGATCTGCGGGCGCAGATCCACGTGGAAGGGATCTGCGGCGCAGATCCACGTGGAAGGGATCTGCGGCGCAGATCCACGTGGAAGGATCTGCGGCGCAGATCCACGTGGGAAGGGATCTGCGGCGCAGATCCACGTGGAAGGATCTGCGGTGCAGATCCACGTGGAAGGGATCTGCGGCGCAGATCCACGTGGAAGGGATCTGCGGCCGCAGATCCACGTGGAAGGATCTGCGGTGCAGATCCACGTGGAAGGGATTGCGGCGCAGATCCACGTGGAAGGGATCTGCGGTGCAGATCCACATGGAGGGGCAGTATCCTGTGTTTCAGCAAGACTGCGCAAAAGGCACAGAACCGATTGTAACGAATCTCTGTGAAAAAGACGGAGAGCAGACCATGGGTGACCTCCTGTATGATTTACAGCGGATCTGCGTTGAAGGTCTGGAGCATGTTCAGGATTCTGGATCCGTTCCACCTTGGCAGGGGTTGTGCGTTGTTGCGTTCTCCTGCGTTTCTTTGTAGTGCTTTTGGTTTGTTGTTTGGTCTCTCTCGTTTTGCTTATATATCTATCTTTCTTTCTTTTCTTTCTTTCTTTCTTTCTTTCTTTCTTTCTTTCTTCCCCATGACCCTATCGCAAAGAGAAGAAAATTAATGTCACACGCCTGTGGTCTTGTCTTATTTCTCCGTGTTTGTCTGTCGTGAGGAGATGATAAACCATATTCCTGTGCCTGTGTAGTTTTGCGCACAACGCACACATAAAAAAAACAACAAAAAAACGACCATGACAAACAAGGCAACTACTATTTTTTTTTTCAATTCGTTCCTGGCACAAAGGAAAAGCTTAGAAATTTCACGTTTGTTTACGGGCGGCCAAGAAACACATACGAAGAAAAAAAAAAAAAAAAATCTCGGTGAGTCTCCTCCACCAAAGCATCGTGTTCTATCCAGAAAAAAACAATACACACAAACAACACAAAATGACAAATACAATGCAGTGTGCATGTGGTCTTGTCGATTTTACAGAACAGGAAAAAAAAAAACAAAAAAAAGAACAGAGAAAGAACGACAACTAAGTTTTACAATCCAGAAAGGATTGCCCTTCTGACCTTTATCTCTCAAAGACTGCACAGTTAATTTTATTCCAGGATGAAGTGGGATAATAAGCCGATCGACGTTAATTGAGAGAGCGGGTTTGTTTAGCTTCCTACTTTCTGTCTGTCTGTCTCCCCGTATGCCTGTCTGTCTGCCTGTCGTCTCTCTGTCTCTGTGTCTGTCTGTCTGTCTGCCTGTCTGTCTGTCTTTTCTCTCTCTATCTCTCTCTCTCTCTCTCTCTCTCTCCTCTCTCTCTCTCTCTCTCTCTCTCTCTCTTCTTCTACCGTTCCCTTTCGGATTTCTCTATTTCTCTGTCTCTGTCTCTCTCACGGTGTTGTGGTGTGTGTGTGTGTGTGTGTGTGTGTGCTTTTTTTTTTTTTGTGTGTGTGGTGTGTGTGTGTGTGTGACGTCCGTCACCACACATACCCTCTCTCTCTCTCTCTCTCTCTCTCTCTCTCTCTCTCTCTCTCTCTCTCTCCATTCTCCAATCTCCAGTCTCCAATCTCTCTCTCTCTCTCTCCTCTCTCTCTCTCTCTCTCTCTCTCTCTCTCTCTCTGTGGGCCTGTGCCTGTCTGTTGGACTGTCTGTCTGCCTCTGTGTTTGTTTCTGTGTCTCTGTCTCTATCAGTCTGTCTGCTGTCTGTCTGCCTCTCTCTCTCTCTCTCTCTTCTTCTCTCTCCTCTCTCTCTCTCCTCTCTCTCTCACTATCTATCTCTCCCCCCCCCAACCCACCCCCTTTCCCACATATCGACCTTTCTTCGATTTCGCCCCTCCACCATCCAGCAAAGGTCAAATTACCCTGGCCTGTGGTCCCTTTGATGTGCTGTGATGTCGATGGCTAGGCGGTTTATGTATGTCAAGGCGGGCGCCATCAGCTCGCCAGCCACTTTTCCAGGCCATCGCCTCGCGATCAAGGCAGTCGTCCAACGTGTTTATTGTCTTTCTTCTTCTCTGTGCCCATGTTACGTTGGGAAGGAGAGAGAGAGGGGGGAGGGGGGGGGGGGAGGGAGGGAGAGGAGAGAGAGAGGGAGAAAGAGGGAGGGAGGGAGGGAGAGAGAGAGGGGAGGGAGGGAGAGGGAGAGGAGAGAGAGAGAAAGGGAGGGAGAGGGAGGAGAGAGGAGGGGAGAGGGAGACGAGAGAGAGAGGGAGAAAGAGAGAGGGGGGGGGGAGGGAAGGAGAGGGAGAGAGAGAGAGAGAAAAGGAGCAGATGGAGAGAGAGAGAGGAGAGGAGAGAGAGAGGTTAGAGAGAGAGGAGAGAGAGAGAGAGAGAGAGAGGGGGAGAGAGGGGGGACGAAGGGACGATGAGTCTGGCCCAATTTTCATAAACGGGATATGTGAAAGCATAACTTAATGGGGGAAGAGAGAGGAGAGAGAGAGAGAGGGAGAGAGAGAGACAGACAGACAGACAGACAGACAGACAGACAGACAGACAGACAGAAAAAAGTGAATGAGAGAGAGAGAGAGAGAGAGAGAGAGAGAGAGAGAGAGATGAGAGAGGAATGGTGAGAAGGAGGGAGGAAGGGAGGAGAGGAAGAGACAGAGACACAGAGATAGAGATAGTATATGGTGTGCAGGTGCGCGCGCGTGTGTGTGTGTATGTGTGTGTGTGTGGTGTGTGTGTGTGTGTGTGTGTGTGTGTGTGTGTGTGTGTGTGTGTGCACGCATTCGCGCGCGCGCGTGTGTGTGTGTGTGTGTGTGTGTGGTGTGTGTGTGTGTGTGTGTGTGTGTGTGTGCAAGTGCTCGCTGTGTGTGTGTGTGTGCGCGCGTGCGCGTGCGCGCGTACTGTGTGTGTGCGTGCGTACGTGTGTGCGCGTGTGTATGTGTGTGTGCGTGCGCGCTGTGTGCGTGTGAGTGTGTGGTGTGTGTGTGTGTGTGTGTGTGTGTGTGTGTGTGTGTGTGTGTCTGTGTCTGTGTGCGCGCGCGCGCGCGCGCGCGCGCGCGCGCACCCCGCTGAGGTGGGGAAAAAAATGATCATGAACATAAAAAAGAGGTCACTGGGGTGGGAAGAGAAAGTGTGTGTGTGTGTGTGGGGGGGGGGGGGGGGGGGGGAGCAGGACTGGGGAGATGAAGGGGGGGGGGGGGGGGGGGGGAGGGGGTCACGGGTGATAAAAGTCGGTCAGATCCCAAACAATGCAGATGCGAAGCACTACACCAGGCATCAGAGAGAGGTGAGGTCGGCAAAGGAAGAAAACAAGGGCACGGGGGGAGGGGTGGGAGGTGGAGCTGCAGGAGAGGAGAACGGGGAGGAAGCAAAAAAAAAAAAAAAAAAAAAAAAAGAGGGGGGGGGGGGGGGGGGGGGGGGGAGGATGGGGAGGGAAGGAGGAAAGCTAACGGGAACCACACGACCATATGAGCAGAAACTGAGAAAACCACAGGTTTAATTTTCTTCTTTTTTTTTTTTTTTTTTTTTTTTTTGTTCCTTTTTTTAACTGCTGTAAAAATAGTAACAAATGCTGGGGTATAATTATGTCTTTCTGACATGCTCAAGGTCTCAACGTTGAAGACTGTTAGTGAAGAAAGCTTCTTTTTCGCGCTGTTATTGTTTCTGTTTCTTTCTTTGTTTCGTTCTTCTTCTTTTTTTTTTCTTTTGTTTCCTTCATTCTATCTGTATTTTTCATTGTTTTTTTTTTTTTTTTTAGGGGGGATGGGGGTATTTTCCCTCCAAAATGGCAAACTAATTTCTTTTTTCTTTCTTTTTTTCTTTTCTCCTTTTTTTTTTAATTGGGGTGGGTGGGTGGGAGGGATTTTCTCCCCAAAAATGGCAAAATGTTGTGTCACGCTCTAAAACACTATATCCACTAAGTTAAGAACAAACATAAAAAAAATAAGTGCAAAGTTAGTCACTCACTTTCAATGTGCATTACAACAGAGACGGCTGAACTGTCGACCACTAAAGTCTTCTTCGGACGTCACATAGACAAGACATCAACAGGCACAAACGCGGTGTTCTCCAGATGGTTGGCAGTGACACAGTGGTCATGCAGACAACCTGACGTGACACTGTTTTTTTCTGTCTTTCAGTAACACTGCAGTCAGGGCCAGTCTTCTGAGCTTTGAAACATTACCCAGCAAGAAGTCTGAAGCCGGAAATAAAAAGCGAAAGTAATACCGCAAAAAAACAACAACAAATGCAGGCACACGCACGCGCGCGCGCGCGCGCGCACACACACACACACACACACACTCTCTCTCTCTCTCTCTCTCTCTTTCTCTCCTCTCTCTCACACACACACACACACACACACACACACACACACACACACACACACACATTCTTACACACATACCCTTACACACACAAACACCCTTACACATAGACACTCTCTCTCTCTCTCTCTCTCTCCTCTCTCTCTCTCTCTCTCTCTCTCTCTCTCTCTCTCTCTCTCTCTACACACACACACACACACACACACACACACACACACACACACACACACACACACACACACACTGATCCTCTGTTTGAAGGTTTGTACAAACTATTTCAAAGGAACTGCATGACAGATAAATCTTAGGTTCCTCAACTGCCTCTCCAGGCTCATTCCATTCCGTTCTTGACCAGCAGTGCCATGCTCAGTTCTCGAGTGTCAGGCGTCTGCTGAACCCTATTCATGAATCAGAACAAGCATCGCTCTCTCAGCACACACTGAAAGTGACACACCAGCAGGGCAGAGTCTCCTGTGACGGGTTGCCTGCTGACGGCCTGGTCATGATCGCTTTCCTGTGGACTACCAGAATGACTGCGCGCACAAAGGGCTGCCTTTCGCTCGTTTTCAAACATGATTTCTCTCCGTCGAGTTTTCTTTCCCCCGTTCAAAAATTAAGCTGAATCAAAAAAAAACACTTCAATGTTCTATAAATGCGAGGGAGACGGCATCATTTGGCTCATCTTTGTGTAAAACGAATACTAGGTTGATATTGACAGAAAGAAACTCACTTTCAAAAGGAAATTATCTTGGGGTGGGGGAGGGGGTCAAACAGAGACCCCCTGTTGAAAATCCCATTATGTAACTTTTTGGTGGTGTTTTTTGGCAGAGTAGTATCTTTAGCGTGTGACACCGGCAGCACGGCGGTGACAAGACAAGTCTGTAGATGGCTTTGATGGATACGTTGAAATAGGCAGCATGGGAAATTTGTTCCAGTGAGCAGAGTACAGAGGGACGTCGACAAAAAACAAAACCAAAATCATGTCCACGAGTCTCCCGTCCACATTTTCTTTAAATCAGTATTTGTTAATACAACAAGAGATCTTTTTGCATCATTATGATCTTTGAACTCCCGTTATATATTAACTTTGTTTAACCTCTGCACACTGTGGCTTCATGATTTTTCCAGATTGACGCAGCGTATATGGACCATTCCGCACGCAGGGGAGTGACGCCTCCTCCCCGACTACAACCACAGTTCTAATTACGATGACGATTTCCTGAGCAACTAAGCTGGCAGAAGCATTTTGTGTGCGCCTGTGACTTGTTGCCATCTTGTACATGCTGCGCAGGTCTCGCGTCCCAGTTTGAAATGAACTCCAAATCACTGTATAACCGATGTAGACATACTACTATACTGAGACGACGCAACATGCTCTTAAAACCAGCATGAAACCAGACGTGAGTTGACCAGTTACCTCTACCGGTAATTTTTTTTTTATTGACTTTTAAAAGATTTCTGCCAGAAATGGCATCGGCAGTGTGCATTCGTGAAACCACTCCCTAAAACGTGATTGGGTGAAACGTGACGGGTGTGAAATCGTGATTGGGTGAGAAACGCGACAGGGGAAAACGTGATTGGGTGAAACGTGACGGGGGGAAAAACGTGATTGGGTGAAACGTGACAGGGGGAAAACGTGATTGGGTGAAACGTGACGGGGGGAAAACGTGATTGGGTGAAACGTGACAGGGGGAAAACGTGATTGGGTGAAACCGTTGGGTGAAACGTGACAGGGAGATGAAAAAAAAAACATGATTGGGGTGAAACTCGACACGCAATAGGGGAAAACGTGATTGCGTGAGAAAACCGCGACAGGGGCAAAACATGATTGGTGTGAAACGCAATGAAGGGGAAAAACACATGATTGAAAGTGAAACGTGATTGGGCAAACCGTGTCTAGGCAAAACATGATCAGGTGAAATGTGATTCGACAAAACGTGAATCGGGGAACAAAAACATGTTTGGGTGAAACGCGATGTGTATGAAACCTAACTGGGCGACTGACGACAAAACGTGCTTGGATGACTGGGCAAAAACGTGCTTGGATGAAACATCACTGGGCGCGAAACGTGCTTGGATGAAACATCACTGGGCGAAACGTGCTTGGATGAAACATCACTGGGCGAAACGTGCTTGGATGAAACATCACTGGGCGAAACGTGCTTGGATTGAAACATCACTGGGCGCGAAACGAACGTGCTTGGATGAAACATCACTGGGCGAAACGTGCTTGGATGAAACATCACTGGGCGAACGTGCTTGGATGAAACATCAACTGGGGGCGAAACGTGACTAGGCGAAACGTGCTTGGATGAAACATCACTGGGCCTACGACGAAAACGTGCTTGGATGAAGCATCACTGGGCGAAACGTGCTTGGATGAAACATCACTGGGCGAAACGTGCTTGGATGAAACATCACTGGGCGAAACGTGCTTGGATGAAACATCGCTGGGGGCGAAACGTGCTTGAGCGAAACATGACCCGGTCAAACGGTGGTTGAGCAAAAACGCGATTGGCCGAAACGGCGGGGACTGGGCGAAACGTGACTCGGCGAAACGTGATTGGGCCGAAATTTGGTGCACACTTTCTGTGCGGGTCAAAATGTCGGCGAATCAGTGAAAGCAACTCAGGCCATAAATCACACTGATTTCCCCCCGGCTTCGATTTCAGTTTATCACCGCAGGGCTTGAGTGTGAGGGGGAAGAGGCGGGAAACACTGTCGTCTCTGTTTGCATCGATCTGGCCCCGCTTCAGTGGAAAAAAAACCCTGCTGCGTGAGGGGGATTGATGTGGTGTTGTGTGTGGGTGTGTGTGTGTGGTGTGTGTGTGTGAGTGTGTGTGGCGTGTGTGTGTGTGTGTGTGTGGTGGGTGCGTGCGTGCGTGCGTGCGTGCGTGCAGTGCGTGGGTGTGTGTTGTGTGTGTGGTGTGTGTGTGTGTGTGGTGGTATGTGTGTGGTGTGTGTGTGTTTGTGAGTGTGTGTGTGTCTGCCTGTTCTGTCTGTCTGTCTTGTGCGTGTGTGTGCGTGAGTGCGTGATGTTGATGGATAGATTGAGCGTGGTGTGTGTGTGCCGCGCGCTCGAAGGATTGATAGACCGTGTGTGTCTGTGTGTGTGAGTGCGTGCGTGCGAGTATGCATTCTTGTGGGTGCGTGGTATTATGCATCACCCAGTCAGGTTTTGTCTGTATGTATGTCCGTATCTAGGTAGGTATGTGTGTACATGAGTATGCATGTATGTGCATACGTACGTATGTGTGTATTTATGTAAAACGTATGTATGTATGTATGTATGTATGTGTGTATGTATGTATGTATGTATGTATGTGTGTGTATATAATGAATGCGTGGTATGCGTACGTGGCGTGCGTGCATGCGTGCGTGCGTGCGCGCTTGCTTATGTGTATGTGTGTGTGTGTGTGGTGTGTGTGTGGTGTGTGGTGTGTTGTGTGTTGTGTGTGTGTGGTGTGTGTGTGTGTTGTGTGTGTGGTGCGTGTGCGCGCGCTGTGTGTCGTGCGTGCGCCCCTCCATGGTGTGGTGTGTGTGTTGGTGTGTGTGTGTGTGTGTGTGTGTGTGGTGTGTGGTGTGTGGTGTGTGTGTGTGTGTGTGGTGGTGTGTGTGTGTGTTTGTGTGTGTTGTGTGTGTGTGTGCTACATTATTCAATGTGACCAATTTCATAAGGCTGCTCATTCTTCCGATTTCCAAATCATTGCATTTTGCTCCGTTGAATCTCATCTCTCTATCTCTTCTCGATCTATCTCTCTCTCTCTCTCTACTCTCTCTCTCTCTCTCTCTATCTCTCTCTCTCTCTCTCTCTCTGTTAGCGCTCTGTCTCCCTATTGGAACTAAACTCTGATGCTAAGCTTCATTTTTATGTTGTCCACCCAGCAGAGGGAAAAACCGCTCCATCTGCCGGACAAGAGCACTGTTTGTCAATGAATGTTTGGTTTTACTGGGGACCCCCACACCCCCACCCCCACCCCAGTACCCTCGCCGCCTTATCATTCTTGCTTGTTACGTAGGTAGGTAGGTAGGTATATAGGTACTTTGGGTAGGGAGGTACGTAGGTATGCACATAAGTTACGTAGGTAGGATAAGTAGGTGGGTAGGTAGGCAGATAGGGTAGGTAGGGTAGGTAGTAGTGTTGTAGGTAGGGACGGATAGGTTAGGGAGAGGCAGGTAGGCAGGTAGGTATGGCAGGTAGGTAGGTAGGAAGGTAGGGTAGGTCGATGTGTGTGTGGTGTGTGTGGTGGGGGGTGTGTGTGTGTGTGTGTGTGCTGTGTGGTGTGTGCGTTGTGTGTTGTGGTGTACGTAGTATCTATCCTCTATATAATATACTACTTATATATATATATATAATATATATATAGCAATATATATATATATATCTTATAAATATATATATTATAATGCTGAACAATTAAGTAGGGGGGCAAAAAACAAGTGCAGGTTAACAATTCTTCCATCATTATAGTAAATGATTTGGCACAGATTTGAAATTGAGAGGGGAAAAAAATGAAAAAAAAATCGATAGTAGTAGTAAACACATGTATGCATGTATGTACGTGTGATTACGTATGTATGCATGCATGTATGTATGTATGATGTATGTATATATGTATGTGTGTGTTTGGATAGATAGATACATAGACAGATACATAGATGCATAGACGAGACAGACACATACATACATACATACATGCCATACATACATATACATACATACATACATACATACATACATACCATAGAGAGAGAGAGAGGTAGGCAGGCAGGCAGGCAGGCAGTTACGCGTATGTAGGTAGGTGAGTAGGCAGGCAGGCAGGCAGTTCATAATATGATGAACAGACGAGCTAAAAAGAAAACAAAAAGATTGAAAAAACACCATTCATTATCCCTGCATAATCACGAGAAGCTTCATCCAGATCTTGTTGCGTCCAGACATCAGTGACCAACACATTTGTGGGGCATTTGTGGTGAGCATCAAAGTCTCTTTGTGTTTGCACAAATATGCAAGATTTATTTTTTCAAAACATTTGTGCCAAAGGTCTGTGCTTGGAAGTTTTGGGTATATCCTAATGTAAACAAAGCATTTTCTGGGCTTTGTTACTTGACCAAACTCCAAGGCAGTGCCAGTTTTGATGTAGTTTTCCTTCGTAAGACAAATGATGTCCTGTTTCATAAACTAATTTTCCGAAAGCTCGTACAATGGTTCTCCTTTGAACCTCATTTTGCAAGGCTAATCTGGCTTTCTGTACCCTCAACGAGCTGCTGCATGGTTCCCAATCATTGTTTTCGTTTTCAAGCAGAGCGCACTTAATAAACCAGACAAGAACGACGGAAATTACGTTTTAAAGTGATCATAATTCGTTGGGTTGTTTTCATCACAGGCACTAATAAATCAGCGCAAGATTCAAAGATTAGAAACACACACACACACACACACACACACACACACACACACACAAACACACACACAAACACACAGCACACACACACTCACGCAACTCACTAACACACACACACACGCAGCACGCGCGCACAACACACTCAAACCTCTCTCTCCTCTCTCTCTCTCTCTCTCTCTCTCTCTCTCTCTCTCTTTCTTTTTATTCTCAGCCTTTGTCGTGGAGGAACTGAGAACTCTTCTTCAGTTCTTTACCTAACAGCCTTTGTCTTTGGAGGAAATGATGAACGTGTTTCTTCGAGTTCGGCGCCCCAGTGACTCCCCCTTCACAGGCTTAAAAGAAGAAAGTCTGTGATTTGAATATATCCATGTCACCTCCACCCCCCTCCCCCGGATCTCCCTCCATCTCCCCTCTCCCCTCCACTCCCCTGATCACCCTTCCCCTTTGCCACCTTCACTTCGCCTTGTACACATTCCCTAGGACAGCCTACCTTCGTCTTATCCCTCTCTCTCTCTCTCTATCTCCTCTCTCTCTCTCCTCTCTCTCTCTCTCTCTCTCTCTCTCTCTCTGTCTGTCTCTCTTCTCTCTCTCTCTCTCTTCTTTCTTCTTCTTCTTCTTCTTCTTCTTCTTCTTCACTTACGTGTTCCTTTACTTCTCCCCAAAAACCCTTGGTTTTACGTACGTTTTGTTTGTTGTGTCAAGGGTCTACAACAGTCTCACGCACTGATTAGATCTTGTGTGCTCCTCTCTCTATCTCTCTCTCTCTCTCTCTCTCTCTCTCTCTCTCTCTCTCTCTCTCTCTCTCTGGCCTCTCTCTCTCTCTCTCTCTTCTTCTTCTCTTCTTCTTCTTCTTCTTCTTCACTTACGTTTCCTTTACTCTCCCACACACCCTTGGTTTCACGTTATGTTTGTTTGGTGTCAAGGGGTACACAGCCTCAGCATGATAGATCCTTGTGTTCGCTCTCTCTCTCTCTCTCTCTCTCTCTCTCTCTCTCTCTCTCTGGATCTCTTCCGCTTCTGCGGAAAAGCACTCTCACATGACCGAGAATGACAACAATCATTTCACGCCACGCTTCTTCGAACTTTCTCGTCAGTTTCTCAAATGATCGACAAATAAAAACAGAAAGAAAAGATAGTAGGTCAACATCGTGACCCATATTGAAACGTGCTGTGGTGGCGGAAGTCGGTGCCCGCATGGAAAAGTACTATGAACAGTTAATTGCTCAGATAATGGAGTCAGATTGTCTTGCTAAGCTGATCGTGATGGGGCGCGTACTTCGCGGTGGTTAGCGAAGAGTGTATGTGAACTTTTCCTTTATTGAAACAGAAATGTAAACCTATAGACCTTTTTATTCAGCCGATCACAATCTTACCTTTGGAAAGGTTAAGTACTTCTGTTAATGTTTGTAGCGCTCACTAAGTGCGGTCCTCTTGCTCTTGCTTGTTAAAGGATGGCTTCTTTTTTTAATCTATTTTTGTTTGGCAACAAATAATTTCAGGTCTCTATTTTCAGTAGGACTGTGCCTAGTGTAATGCGTATGAAAAACAAAACGATAAAAAAAAAAAAGAAGCAAAAGCAAAAAAAAAAAAAACCAACAAAAATTGACTATTATAACCACGGTCAGCCTTTTTTTTTTCTAACTGTTCTTGTTATTACTTTTCTTTTTAATCAGAATAGTTGTGAACAGAATTTGCGTCGATTTTCTTGGTGAATAGCCTAAAAAAGATGAGACATCCTACTTTCTCTGAGGGGTGAGGAAAGAGTTGGGGGGGGGGGGGGGGGGAGCAGGAGGATGGTGGGGGCGGATGGGGGGGGGCGGGGGATAAATGAGAACATTTTGAAAAGCAAGTTTTTTAAACCACAGAGAGAGAGAGAGAGGAGAGAGGAGAGAGAGAGAACAGAGAGAGAGAGAGAGAGAGAGACAGACAGACAGACAGAGAGAATGATAAAGGAAAGGGAAAATAAGCTGGATTATCTCCTAACGGTGTCACTGGCACCGAAGTGAGCTCGATAGTGAAAGCGATAGTGTTTGCACTGCTGTTCTTTTTCTTTCCGGTGTCGACACTAAGTGAAAGGAAAACATTACCCCAGTCCCCTATTGCGTAGCTTTGTCGTTGTCGTCGTCGCGTAGTCGTTGTTTGTATTTCTTCTTGTTTGTTGTTGTTTTGTTGTTCTGGTGGTGTTTGTTGTGTCGTGTTGTTCGTGTTGTTGTTGTTGTGTTATACATTCTGTGATGTACCTTAGGCAAAAAGTATGTGATCGTATTGGCCATTTCTTTAAACCATTTTAATAGTGATTTATATTCTTTTACTCCTCTACATGTGTGTGTGTATAGAATGGTGATATTGAAAATGTCTATGTCCGTTTTGGCTGGCTTTACTACACAACACACAGGTACGCGCTGCATTTTAATACGTGATTTATACTACTTATATATTTATGATAATATATATATAATATATATAATATATATATATTATATATATATATATATAATATGGGGTGTGTGTGTGTGTGTGTTGTGTGTGTTGTGTGTGTGTTGTGTGTGTAGTGTGGTCGGTGTGTGTTATTGATTAAATTTCTGATATCTAGTGATTTGATGAAAAATTTGTTGTGTTTACATGTTGCTGATAATTTACATCCTGGCATTTACCAGTGGCGTTTGAAATGGGGAGAGCTTAGTGAAGCTAATGAAACTGTTTCTCGACACCGGGGTGAAGAGAAAATCATATGGTCTGCTGAACATTACAATCGTACCTGGATGAACTGCCCACTGCTGACTTTACGGAATGCCTAAATGATGCATATAATTTGTTTAAATACTGGTGTACAACCGTTCTCTTGAAAAGTTGTTTCAAGCTTTACATGGGGCGGCTGCATGCATGGTCCGCACTGTTGGGAAACGTGACAAGAAAAGTAATGATTGGTTCGAATAATGAATGTGAGAAAAAGAAAAGAAAAGTATAAAAAGATGCTTAAACAATTTCAAAGGTGGTAAAAACGATAACAAAATAAAGAACGGAAAAAAAAAAGAAAATTTTATGTGCAAGAGAGAAAAAGAATACACAGAACTTAGAAGAATGAAAGAGAACGTGTTTAATGAACTGAGAATGAAAAGCTTAGGAATCAATGAACGACTCTAAAACCTTTTTGGTCCTTGATACGAATGTAAACAGAAGAAAAACAGTGGTACCTGAAAATTTTCTTTACAACAATGGTACGATCACTTTTCCAGCGTTTTTTCAATGAAGGTGAGAAGTCGCCTGCTGATGAAACTGATAATGATAACATCAATGGACGATGATGATGACAATGTCGATCCCTTATTTAGTGATCAGATTGGTGAAAGAAGACGGTTATTTTTTGCAAGTATTAGAAAACTTAATCGGAAATGAAATGAGGCAGGGGAACAGCAAAAAATCCGCAGATACCGCCAGCGTGTCTCCCTGATGAGTTTCCCGACCCAGCGAACGAAAGGCCTCGGAGCAGGCAACTACAAATTATCTGCCTTTAAAGGGATTGCGATGGTTCCCTTGTGCAAGCCAGAATGAAGAGTTTTCATATTTTCTTAATTCATGTTCCCAGTTTTACATCTTCAACCTCCTGCTGTGCCCCCCCCCCCTCCTCCCGCCACTTCTTAAGTTCAAGTTCTGCCCAAGTCATTACTATGAAACAATTTGTTGTTGGCCTGCTTTTTCTTGTTTTTTCCCCCCACTATTAGATTGTTCGCGTCTCTGTATTTGTCTGACTTTATATCAAGTTTAAAAAGGCGTGCCCAGTCTTGATAAAAAGTTACTCTGTGTTAGGTTTCCTTATGGGAGCAAAAAACTACCCCACTTGTTTACTGTTTAAGAAACTTAAGTCGGGGGAAAAGCGCGGGCTCTCGGATAAGATATAGGAGAGATGCTAAAAACACGCCCAGTCATGACATCAGTTTCATTTCCTGGTTACCTATTCAACAAACTTTTTGAAACTGAGCATCCTTTCCCTTTGGAGTGGACGAAATCGTTTATTATACCATTGCATAAGAAAGGTGATGTGAATAATCCTGACAATTATCGCGGAATATCTCTTACAAGCATTATAAGTAAGGTGTATACACATATTTTGAACAAGAGATTAACAAACTGGGCCAGAAAGAGAAGAAAAATTGTAGAGGAACAGGCGGGTTTTAGATCTGGATATAGTACAGTGGATCATATTTTTACATTGTTTGCTTTAGTACAGAAATATTTGTGTCAACAATTAAGAAACTGTATGTGGCTTTTGTCGACTTTAAAAAAGCGTTCGATTCCGTTAACCGTAATTTACTGTGGAATACTCTACGAAGAAAAATGGTATTAATGGTAAGCTTTAGAGATCACATCAAAGGGGTGTATGATTCAGTGCTTCTATGTGTGTGTGACAGACATGAATATACAGATTTTTTTCCCGTGTTACTGTGGAGTGAAACAAGGATGTTTGTTAAGTCCAAATATTGTTCTCCTTTTTTCATTAATGATTAGCAATCGAGTTATCAAGAAGAGGAAGACACGGTGTCCAACTTATTCCGAATGCTGTAGAACTATTTTTGTTATTATTTGCTGACGACATAATTCTCCTGTCTGGAACAGTTTGGGGACTACAGAACCAGTTTAATGTATTGAAAGAAGAGGCAGATAGTTTGGGGTTAACACTAAATTTAGATAAAACAAATATAATAATTTTTTCGCATGGGGGGTCACTTGTCTGCTTAGGAGAAATGGTACTACGGAAAAACGTCGAAGTAAAAGTTGTCAACTCTTATAAATAACCTTGGAATGCTGTTTACAACCAGACTTAGCCTTAATTTAACTTGGAGTGAAACTTGTCAAAAGGGAAAAAAAAGGTGTAATGGAAATACTTAAGACGCTAAGAAAACTAAATTGTATTGATGTTTCTCTGTTCTGGAAAATGTTTGACACGCAAATTGTACCTCTCCTTACATATGCCGCTGAGATCTGGGGATTATACATAAACAGCCAGAAGGGAGAGAGTGCATACCTTTGCAATGAAACGTTTTCTGCATGTTCCAATGCACACTTCAAACAAAATTTTATATGGCGAAACTGGGCGATACCCTTTTATATGTAAAAACCTACATAAAATGTGTTAAATTTTGGTTTAAATTGTTGAAACTGCCACAAAGTAGATTTTCTACACAGGCATATGATATGTTGGTAATACAAATGGAAAGAGGTAAAGAAAACTGGGCTTCTCGATTAAAAGGACGTTATGTCAGAAAACGGTTTTGCGATTGCCTGGATGAGCCAAGGTGTAGGGTAATGAGCTGTTGTTTATCTCAGAATTTAAAACCAGATTAATTGATTCGTTTAAACAAAACTGGCAATTCAGACATGGAGATAAAAGATAAATATCGTTGGTTCTATTCTTTCAAAAGCATATTTCAACCTGAGAAGTCTCTAAAAGTAGTTGTGAATAAATGGCACCGAACTAATTTAGCCAGATTCCGACTAAGAACCCTTGTTTTTAATGCTAACAAAAAAATGGTTTCAGCCTGGTACGTCTACAGATTCACCTGCCCTCCGTGCAGTTCCATTGTTGATGGATGGAAAGCCTATGACAACCTGAGAAAAAAGTGTCCATTGTTTGAAAAAGACATTGTGGTAAGAAAGATTTGTTTTCTCTGCTTTTGTATCAGAAGATGACATTATTCTGAATTTGTTGGCCAAATTCATTTCGGAAGCCTGGAATCTACATACAAAACACTCATTTCTGCTATGAGTACTATGGATAGGTAGTAACGAAGAGAGAGAGAGAGAGAGAGAGGAGAGAGAGAGAGAGAGAGAGAGTGTCAGAGAGAGAGAGAGAGAACGTCGTTATACTTTGTATTTATGAAGAAAATCTTTGCTCGTTACAAATATACGAAACCTTAGTATGCTGATTCTTTGATATTGTTAAAACAATTTATGATAGCCTTGGGTGACCATGTTTTCATTAAGTGCAATTTTTCGTTTACATAAAGGACAAACTGTTTCGTTATGTCCTTTGTGTTTCATGTAGTAACTTGTGTGTTGCAATCGTTTGCACATTGCTGAACCAGTGTGTGGGTCATTCTTTTTGTGTTTAAAACAAATGAAAATGACGCATCACCTATGCATTAGGACATTAAAGTGTCAAAGTGTCAAAATGTGTGTGTGTGTGGGTGTGTTGTGTGTGTGTGTGTGTGTGTAGCAGAAAGACGTCATTAGTTACGTGTCAAAATTCGCTGATGTGTGCGTTTTCCATCATTTCCATTACCCTCCTCCACAATCCTCACAACTTTACCCCCCCCCCCCCCTCTTCCCCTCTCCTCTCTCTCAGCTCCTCCTTCCTTCAGCCCTCAAACCTCACCCCCCCCGTTCTTCTTCCATGCTCAACAATCGACACATACTTAATTCGCTAGACGAGAATAAGCTGGTCCTCCCCACTTCCCCCCCACTATCCAAAAAAACTATCCTCTTCCCACCCTCCCCTACCTTCAAGCCCTCCTGATCTAAATATTAAGGTTAGACACGGCATGAACAAGACGTAACTCAATACAATACATGTGCCGCAGATGCTGAGAGAGGGCCAGGCTCCATCCTGGGAATCCTAGTCAGAATATGAAACGCAACACGAGAGAATACAACAAAATATACACATCCTAGAGACAAAGAGCGAGCCATTGTTGAACAAAAAAAAAATAGATAAAAAAAATAAACTGAAGAAGAATCCTGAGGGAAGGACAAAGGAGTATTGACCACAAATAAAGCCACCACAATAACCACGTAACAACCAAGGCAGAGAAAATTATTAAAAAAAAAAAAAAAAAAAAAAAAGCAAAGAGAACAAGAAGAAGAAAATGACCAAATAAAGAGAATGACAGAACGCCCAAGACAAAAGAATGCCATACATCCCTACAGTTGAGCAGAGGAAAACGTGAGCAGAACTATGAGCCATGAAGGCATGAATGCACAGGAAATGGATCATAAAAATGGCCATGCAACGTGGCAGAATGCGAAATAGATACACTCATTGGACAAAAAACACACACAACAACAACAATACTGATGATTAGCCAACTGTTTGTTTTTTGAATGTCACGATCTTCGCCCAAATATAGGTTAAAAAAAAAAAGAAGAACAAATCGAAGTTCACGGCAGTGTGTAAGTGGGGGAGATGGAGATTGAGGAGGGAGCAGAAGGAAGAGGAGAGGAAAGA
>JADBJO010009832.1:45691-50691 GCA_016801955.1 Conus betulinus
AATATAACCGTCTCATTAATACACATCGCATATAACATATAGATGAAAAACTGTCAATTTGTCCCATCGATTCTAAAGTAAAAAGGTTTCGTTAAATGAACGAATTATCAGGTCTCATAGCCAGAATTTATTACGTTCTTATAACAAAGTCGTGAAATGACGAGATTCTTAGCTTTTTATTCATTGAATTGTTTTTATTGAATTTACTTTTGAATTTGGTTTTTTCATTGATGATCAACAATACCGTTTGTAAAGATCGTGGTGTTGAGGTGATCTATCCACAGAACAATGACTTGAGTTGACGGTCCTTTCTCATGGGAGATAACACATCGCACATGCAACACTTTCTGCACGTGCTCGGCTGAGACTAATCATTAGGCTTATGAGGCTTGGAAATGCTTTCAATGGGCTTTGAAAGCGGTTTTAACGATCTGTTATTCCAAATCTCACTGATTTGTTTTGCAAAGTACCGTGAATATCACAGCTGTACAGAACGAAACGCTCACGACCAAAAAATCAAGAGTTTTTTGTAGACAGATCAAATTCAATCCACACAAAAATGTTTCCATGCGAGGAAAGCTTTTATAGGTTTTTGTTTGTTTTTACTTGTTTTTGTTTGGGTGTCTTTTGCTTTGCCCTAAATATTACGTCACCACCAGAGCAGGGCATGTGAAGGGCAACAGAATTGGAAACTTTGAAATAATCAGTGACAATGAAGATGATGCTATGGAGTTCCATTCTGATGTATGACCCATATAAAATGGCTTCCTTTCATGAGGCATTCCAGAATTAGCCAGACCTGAGAGATACAGACACCTGCAGTGCCGAGTGGATAACACTCAGTTTGTTTGATCCAGTCTTCCCATAGGGCTCCCCTCACGCTCAACTCTGGTTAAGAGCTGGTCTGGTCATTACAGTTTCCATAATAAGTGCCTGTGATGGAACCCCAACCCCTGGGGTCCCAACCTGCAAAGCCTGCAACATCAGCCACTGCACCCACCGGCCACTGGTTTTCACAGGGTTACATCACTTTGTGTCAATCACAACAGGGAGAAATGCTGAGAAATGTTTCTTTCACAGAGAAAAAAAAATAATAAAAGAAAGAAAGGATCCCTTGCGTTACATATAACTGAATGTTTCCTGGATCTCTACACTCAGAACAAAGAAAGACTACAACACTATCACAGAGACAGCGCAACGCACAACTGTGAGAGATACTAGGTTCATCCAGAGAAAGTTTCACCCTGTGAAAAATGGGTTTCAGACTCAGACGGAGTCAACAAGTACCGTCATTCTACATCGTATACTCTGTACGTCGATAAAAATGGAAACACACATCTTGAACATCTCAGTACATGGGGCCACTTGTACAGACGGTACAGCCAACCTGTGTCCTCGACACAGTCGTAAAACAGAAGAACTAGTCGCCAGCTCCCATAAATTACCAACGAGACGATGTCAGAGTCGCCAGGCAAGGAAAGTAAGGAGGGGGGAAGGCAGTTTGGCTCGCCGCTGATATTGTTAGTAGCGACGATGATCAAACTGATCCAGTGCGGAAGGTGAAGGTCAAGCACATCCAGGCCAAAAATGATACTCCCATCAGATCTGTGCCATGGTGTTTTTTTTTTTTCCTCCATTACACAAATGACCTGGGACAATAGTTAATTGTTGTTGTTGTTGTTGTTGCTGCTGCTGCTGCTGCTGCTGCTGCTGCTGTTTGCTGCTGCTATTGTTTTGTTGTTTTTTTTGTTTTTTTTTTTTCCCGAGGTTTTTTTTTGTTTTTTTGTTTTTTTTTTGGGGGGGGGGGGGGGGGGAAACATATCAGGACTTTGAAGCATGGGAATGCTTGTCTTTCTACTCGGCATTTCGCTCTCTTACACTCCTTGGAATTTTCTGGTCCAAGAGAATGGAAACAGAAAAGTTGTGGCCATGGAAAAGCTTGTCCTGTCAGAAATCAATGATATCAAAATAGCGGATAAAGAATAAAACACATCTGTTTTCTCGATGCTCTGATGCTTTATGATGGTGAGGACATAAGATGACATGATTCATTTGTACCATAGCCCAGCCTCCACGCAGCTAGGCCTACCCATCCTGTCCACCATCATGTCAGTACCCGCCCCCCCCATCCCCTCCTTTCTTATATTTCTTATTTTCGCCCCTTCTCTCTTGCCTTAATATCAGATACCTATCAACATTCATTCTTAGAAAGTTATATATGATACATTGAGTTACTGGCTCTGATGATTCTAACCTGGTTCTGAAACCAGTTATCATCAAAAAGAACAAGACCGGTAACTTTGTGTTGCCATGTCAGGAACATGCTATGGGAAAGCAGGACTCTTCTTGAGTACGGACCGGTGAAGAATGTTCATAATATACAGTATTGATGTTTGTGAGTTATTAGCAAAAATCATTCTAGCACCAAGACACTCAGTTCATTCAATCCATGTGAGGTGGTGACATATGTGTGTTTCCAAACAAGTCAGAAAATAAAAAAGGGCCAATGTCCTACAAAGCATGGCAAAAAGATCACGCTTAATCCCCTGTTCCTGAAATGAATGGAAAATTCTTCTGCATTTCTGCTGTGTCTTGTTTGTAACGTGTGTATGCTGACGTCACTCGTGTTGTATTCAAAATATTGACGATTTGGATTCAAAAGTCTCTTCAATTGGAGCTTATGGATCATTTACTACAATGTTGTATTTTTCTGCCTAAAAGTAATATAGAAAAGATTCGATTTCTGACCAACACAACAGGTATCTGTATCTTCCAGGCCTGGTTTAGCGCCGGATTTATTATGAAAGTAAGCGTAGAGTACAGCTCTGTTATGAAGTCTCAGACCAGAATGAAAATCCGTTTGCATCATCTTCATCGTCCTCATTCTCATCGATCAGCCTAAAAAGTCTCGAACTCTGTGGCCCTTCGTGTCCTGTTGTCATGATCATCCCAGTTTCCGATTACCTCTCCACGTCTATGTCCTTGGTTCGGTTCTGTCGGGGTCACCGATATCCGCAAGCTAATGGGGACTATCGTTGGACGGACATGGTAGCACCCTCCGTAAGGAAAGCTCCCTCACGCTGGCTCCGCGACTAAGCAAATACTATCGTCAGTAGTGGGGCTTAGTTGATGGTGTCCTGCGTACGCTGGCTCAGTACAAGCACTACTGACCAGCGTCGAAGTGATTCGACAGCAGTGCAGTGTCATCTCTGTTGGATTGCCCTATGACCACTTGACACTGGCTGCTCATTGTGGATTATCGATGCCGGGTCAGTGGCGGGACGGGTCGGGCTGTGGCTGTGGACGGGTCGGGCTGTGGCTGTGGACGGGTCGGGCTGTGGCTGTGGACGGGGGCCTGAATGGACGGGTCAGGTTGTGGCTGTGGACGAGTCAGGCTGTGGCTGTGAACTAGGGCCGGAATGGACGGGTCAGGTTGTGGCTGTGGACGAGTCAGGCTGTGGCTGTGAACTAGGGCCGGAATGGACGGGTCAGGCTGTGGCTGTGGACGGGTCAGGCTGCTGTGGACGGGTCAGGCTGTGGCTGTGGACAGGTCAGGCTGTGGCTGTGGACGGGTCGGGTTGTGGCTGTTGACGTGTCAGGCTGTGGCTGTGACTAGGGCCGGAATGGACGGGTCAGGCTGTGGCTGTGAACGGGTCAGGCTGTGGCTGTGGGCTGGTCAGGCTGTGGCTGTGGACGGTGGGGTGGGGGGGGGGGGGGGGGGGGGCGGAATGAGCCACGTGGCGGCACTGCTATTGAGGTGACACTAAGGATCAGACAGCCAAAAAAAAAATAAATAAATAGACATCAATAGATAAATGGCTATATATATATATATATATATATATATATATATATATATATATATATATATATACATTGCCTACATACATACATACATACATACATACATGCATACATGCACACATACCTACATACAGACATTAATGCGTACATACTGAAACCAATTTATTGTCAGATTAACTCATGGTTGTACTGACTTGCATACATCCACCCATCCACACATACATCCACACATCCATCCATCCATCCATCCATCCATCCATACATACATACATACATACATACCAGTCCAAAACAGACAAAACATAAGAGAATGGGTTTCATATAGAGACAGTGAATATTGCAAGGTGAATGGAAACGAAGGAAAGACTGCACGCCACTCAGCTCAGGACGCATCAAAACAGATCGCCGGGAAGACAGACAAAGTCAGTTTTCATTGAATGCAGAATCAATGTAATAGCGGGAATAGACGATCGCCTTTGAGAAAAGAGTCGTGTTTAATTACTCAAAGGAACAAGGCTTCATGTGTGCATAGGAAGACCCTCGTTATTGGTATAATATTTCAGGTGAATAAGACTCTTGGCACATAAGTGTTCTTGTCTGTTGGCTGCCTATCTAGCGACCTTATTCGTTAGCTCTCTATAGGGTGCTTGTACCGAGACTGTAGCAGAACGCATCTGCTTGTTGTGGTGTTTGGGGAGACTGCAATGCGTGATATAAAATTCACAGCACTGGAGAGACAATACAAGCAACACATTCATCATTTACAGACTGATCTTCTGCAAGACACTGTTTACATTTTCTATCAGAACTCAGAAATCAAACTACGTCATTGCTGACCGGACTGAGTCGCTGACTTCTAACAGAGAGTACGGTGAACAGGGTCGTATAACCATCAATTATTAATTTTCTTCAATTAAAAAGGAAATAAGTTCCAGTCATCTGTTCAATCTTTGTTTTGTCGCGCTGTTCCCTTGCGACGATTCTTGCTACAGCCAGACAGTGATACAGCAAACAAAGAACATCGGTTCTCATTTCTGACTCTTGTCTGTCTGCTTGCTGATAGTCTGCCCTGACGTGGGGCCCAATCACTGGCCGATCAGTTGCCCGTAGCGGTTCCCTGGAGATTGGAGATGCTGCCAGAGATGTTTACACGTCATGCGACTTGCGCGACCCCTGGAGGCCAACGTCCTTCCGTC
>JADBJO010009832.1:65691-79080 GCA_016801955.1 Conus betulinus
GCAGCGGTGCAGTATCTCCTCCGGTGGGTTGCCTCTTCAAGGCTCGACATTGACTCCCCTCCTCCCTCTTCCCCCTCTTTCTCTTTTCACCTGTCTCACTTCAGCAGCGACAGCAGTAGTGACAGCGACAGCAGCAGCAGCAGCAACGTTTTCTACACCCCAAACCCCACCAAGGCTATGTTATTATTATCATTATTCAATATTTAAACGCCTAAGCAAGTGCATGCCCTAGACTTTTACAATAAGCAAGAACACGCATCAGATTACACGCCAAATAGATCAGAACAACTGGCTTTAACTGGAAGTTTTGAGGAACTGGGTGAAGGAGATGGCGTGCGTGTTGGGGGGGGTTACAGGCATAACCGTTCCAAACACCCAGCTGTCAAGCGAGCAAAGCCCTCAGAGAACTGACCACAAGGGCAGGGAGGGTTGTGGAAGTTGCTGTGGGCTGGTTGACCCTGTGAGGGGGCCCTTACGCTCACAGCAGCACCGTATCCATACAGCAGTCCCAAATAGAGCATCTTGCCTTCATCTTCGACACTTTCGTCGATTAATCACGAACATGCGTATTGTAATTAATGTACTGAGTATGGAATCCACCACAACGAAAGGATACTTCAAAAGAAAATATGATTTCTGTAACGAAACAGTACTGCACCCTCCCCCACTTGATATCATAGTATCATCTGCTTTACACGCGTTCAATGAGAACCAGGTCTGTGCCTCTGTCCGCACTGTCCCTGGTCACTATGAGAAGAAAGAAAGAGAGAAAGACAGCCCACTTGCTGGCAAATACGATAAAAAGCATTGTCTCGTGCGTGGGAATTTTTTTCTGAAAACGTGCGCTAGCTGGAACTGATTTTGTGACAGAAGCACGTGGCATGTGCGCCGCTGTGGGAAAGAAGGCAACATCTGCGAGCAAAGGAGTGTGCATTGCTGTTAGCTTACAGTCAGCTGTTAGTGTAAGGGGCCCACAACCATGGAACCACTAGGTGTATGTTTGTGGCCTACACACTCAAAATGTACCACACGAGCAAGCGCTGGCTGCCTTCTCAGCTAAGTGTTATCACCAGTGTCGATTGCCTAGCCATCTAACTCTAAAGCTGATTACTTTCATTCCGAGAACGGTCACATTTGGAAAGTTTCGAGTCTGATCTAAGGTGAATAAAGAAAGATCACGTGTGCTTAACAGCAGGCCTATGTGCGCAGCTGTTTTAGGGTGATGTTGTCACAAAATTTCAATACTGTTAAAAGATAGCGTTTGTTTATCTATAAGCTACTTCAAGGAGAGAGAGAGAGAGAGAGAGAGAGAGAGAGAGAGAGAGAGAGACAGACAGACAGACAGACAGACAGAGACAGACAGAAGACAGACAGACAGAGAGATTTGTTTCAAAGGCAATAAGGTGTTTAAAGAGAGTAATTGCAAATCAACCGGCAACAGGAAATGCTGGGGACTCCAGAACGGCTGGTCTCGGAAGGGTTAAGGTGGGAAGCCAATTAGCCTGATTTTATTACGATCGGCGTCGACAGGGTTCGATTTCGCGTCGTTTCACTGCGAACTGTTTGGTTGGAGTTCCAGCCTTGGGCTGTTCATGTGCGGAAACCTAAAATGCGATACAGAGAGAGAGAGAGAGAGAGAGAGAGAGAGAGAGAGAGAGACAGACAGACAGACAGACAGACAGACAGAGAGAGAGAGAGACAGAGAGAGACAGAGAGAGACAGAGAGAGACAGATAGAGAGAGAGACAGAGAGAGAGACAGAGAGAGAGAGAGAGACAGATAGAGAGAGACAGAGAGAGAAACGCACAAGCACGCATTCATCCGCGCGCGCACACACACCACACACACACACACACACACACACACACCACACACACACACACACACACACACACACACACACACACACACACACACACACACACACACACACACACACACACACACACACACACACACACACACACACACACCACACACAGATGCGCGTGCAATAAGCATGTATGTATTTTTTCGCATGCATCTCTTCAACCCTTATACACTGATTCATGTGTTATTTTCGCCGATTTGATTGTTGTTCTCTTTTTTTTCTCTCTCTCCTCTCGGTCTTTCTTTCTTTCTTTATTTTCTTCGTTTTCTTTCGTTCTTTCTTTCCTCCTTTCGGTCTGTTTATCTGTGATTTTGACACCGAATATAACTTTGTTTTAAATAGAAGGGAAATCTCAACAACATCTCTCTCGCCTCCAAAAGTGCATATGCACCAATCGAGCATCTTGACTAGGTCGATAAGTTTCGGCTGTCGCACGGTACTAAGACATGTCCGACATGGTAGCGTCGTTATCGATTGCTAACTTCTGGTTGTGCACTAGTTGATCCCTCCCAAAGTTTACCGCTGTCTGTCTGTCTGTTACGTCTGTCTGTCTATTTGTATGTCTGTCTGTCTCTGTCTCACTTTGTCTCTGTCTGTCTGTCTGTCTGTCTCTGTCTGTCTGTCTCTCTGTCTCTCTCTCTCTCTCTCTCTCTCTCTCTCTCTCTCTCTCTCTCTCTCTGGAAATAATCCCAAACCCTGGCTGAAAGGAATGGCTGTCATTAAGAGGAAAACTGTATTCAGCGAAGTACAGCCACACACATGTGTGATTCAGGCGAACAAAAGACACCCAAAATAAGGAAGCAAGATGTCAAAAAAAAAAGAGAGGGGGGGGGGGGGGGGGGAGAACAGAGACAGAGACATAGACCCAGACAGACAGACAGGTAGAGAGACAGACAGACAGACAAGGCACAGAGAGACGGACAGACAGAAAAGAAACGAAGGAGGCTAGGAAGTAACGAAAAAAAGAAAGAAAGTAGAGAGAGAAAGAAAGAAAGAAAAAAAAAAAAAAAGAATAACAGAAAAATAAAGGCAAAAAGAAAAAAAAAAAAACAGAGCAAAGAAAAAGGGAAGAATACAAACTGGAGAAAGAAAAGAACGAACGCAAAGAAAGAAACAAAAAGACAAACAGGAAAGAGAGAAAAAAGAAAGAAGAAAGATAGATAGATAGATAGATAGATAGATAGATAGATAGATAGATAGATAGATAGATAGGGATGAAATTAGAAGCTGCGAAAAGAAAAGAAAGAAAAAGAACAGTGGCACAAACATGCAGCCTACCTTTGTGCATAACCCTTCCTTCTACTTCGCCCACGCTCTCTCTCTCTCTCTCTCTCTCTCTTCTCTCTTCTCTCTCTCTCTCTCTCCTCTCCTCTCTCTCTCTATGTCTATCTATCTATCTGTGTGTTTGTGTGTGTGTGTGTGTGTGTGTGTGTGTGTGTGTGTGTGTGTGTGTGTGTGTGTGTGTGTCTTCATATCGCGTGCGCGTGTGTATTGTGTGTCTATGTGACTCTGTGTATGACTCTGTGTGTGTGTGTGTGTGTGTGTGTGTGTGTGTGTGTGTGTGTGTGTGTGTGTGTGTGTGCGTGCGTGCGTACGTGCGCGCACGAGCGCAGCATATACATAATTGTTAGTGCATGTGCATGACAGTGTGTGAGAGGGCGAAAGAAAAAAGAGACCGACACAGAGACGAACAGACGGACAAACAGACAGACAGACAAGAGACAAAGAGCACAATCCAAAGAAAAGCTTTTCTAACACCTGACTCACCTCCATCCCCCCCCCCCACCCCCCCCCCAACCCCATAAACCCTCCAACCCTCCTGCATCTCCCCCTAAGACGAGTAGGGGTCAACACAACGAGACGACGGATCTACGGGCTAGGTGCCGGCTAACATCTGTTGATGCGCTGGCTTAAGGTGCCACATGCACCATACATCACCCCCACCACACACACACACACCACACACACACCCCACCCCCACCCCCGCCCCCAGCAGCTTCACACACACACACACCCCACCTCCCCTCCCACCACCACCACCACCCACCACCACCTCTCCATCAAGCGACCGGCAACAATCACGTCGCCGCCGCCGCCGCCGCCGCGTCTCTGGCGGTCGATGACCCACGCTATGTTTGATCTGACATGCAGATTAACAGCTGAAAACAGGACACCTCACTTCAGCCCTATCGCCTCCTGTCTCCCTGTCTCTATCGCTCTGTCTCTGTCTCTGTCTGTCTGTCTGTCTGTCTGTCCTGTCTGTCTGTCTGTCTGTCTGTCTGTCTGTCTCTCTCTCTCTCTCTCTCTCTCTCTCTCTCTCTCTCTCTCAAAATTGGAAAGTTGAAAATTTGCCTGATAAATCTCTCTGTCTCTGTCCGTCTGTTTGTCTGTCTGTCTGTCTGTCCTCTCTCCATCTGTCTCTCTGTCTGTCTGTCGGTCTCTCTCTCTCTCTCTCTCTCTCTCAAACTTGAACTTACCTGATAAAATCTCTCTCTCCGGTGTCTGTCTCTCTGTCAGTGTCTGTCTGTCTGTCTGTCTGTCTCTCTCTCTCTCTCTCTCTCTCTCTCTCTCTCTCTCTCTCTCTCTCTCTCTCAGCGTGAAAAGTGAAAAGGAAAATTTCCCAGATAAATCTGTCTGTCTGTCTGTCTGTCTCTGCCTCTGTCTGTCTGTCTGCCTCTCTCTCACTCTAACTTAAAAAGTTGAGTTCTTGCCTGATAACTCTGACTCTCTTCCCCCCCCCCCTTTTCTCTCTCTCTCTCTCTCTCTCTCTCTCTCTCTCTCTCTCTCTCTCGCCCCCCCCCCCCCCCCCAAACCCTCAAGGTCAGTGAACGGCAGGTAGCAGGCTGGACCTAATCAGGATTGAAGCGATGACAGACACAGAAGCCTGTTCTTAACGCACGTCTTTTTCCCGCCTGGCAGCCCCGTAGTCACGTGATTTGGTCAGTCTCCAGGACCCGGATACGGCCTTGACCCCTGTGTGGGGCTGTTACGAGCCATTCGTATACTTAGAGTTGAAGAGTTCTTGTTTTGGTGGGATTTGTTGTGTGTTGTTGTTTCGTTTGTTTTGTTTTTTTTCTTTCTAATTCTTTCTTTACGTTCGTTGTTGTTGGATGTGGTGGTGTGTGGTGGTGGTGGTAGTGTTAGCTGTTTTTTGTTGTTGTTGTTGTTTTTTGGTGCGTGTGTGGGGGAGGGGGGGAGTAAGCCTTTGTAAATTTTGCAAATCTAATATGATTTCATCTTTACCGCTGTGTCGTATTTCTTCAATTTCAGTTTAGAGTCGTTGCTAAACGAGTTTTTGTTTGTTTGTTTGTTTGTTTATTGTTTTTTGTTCGTTTGTTCCTTTTGTCATTATCGTCGTCGTTGTTGCTATTGTTGTTTCGTGTTCGGTCCTTTCTGTGTTTTATTTCTGTCTCTGTGTCTTATTTTTCGTTCTTCCCCCCATTTTTTCTTAGTCCCTTGTCTCGTCCTAAGTGACATCATTCTCACACCGTCAGTTCCTGCCAACCCATACAAGACGATATCCAGAGAAGAAGAGAGAGAAAGAGAAAGAAAAAGAGAAAAGATGAACGCGAACACACAAAAAAGAAGAAAGAAAGAGAAAAAGAAGAAAGAAATGATAAAAAGAGAAAAGAAAGGAAAAGGGAAAAGAAAGAGAAAAAAGGAACAAAAGTAAAGAAATAACAAGAATCAATGAGAAAGAAAGAAGGGGGAAAGAGAAACGCGCGTGCGCGCGCGCGCACACACACACCACACACACACACACACACACGCGCACGCACACACACACACACACACACACACACACACACACACACACACACACACACACACACACACACACATTCACGCGAAAATAATGAATGAATGCATCAATCAATGACAGTGGATAACAGAGAAGAGAAAAGAAAGACAAAAATAACGAAACACGCTAATAGAACGAAGTACACTCACTCACACTCTCACCCACACAAACTCTCTCCTCTCTCTCTCTCTCTTCTCTCTCTCTCTCTCTCTCTCTCTCTCTCTCTCTCTCTCTCTCTGTAAACTCCATTTACGTATGGGCTGGTGGCCTCGTAAATAAACATCTGTGTGATCTCTCTCTCTCTCTCCTCTCTCTCTCGCTCTCTCTCTCTCTCTCTCTCTCTCTCTCCACACACACACACACACACTCCCACACACACACACTCTCACCACACTCTAGCAAGCGAAGGTCTCTCTCGTGCAGTTCTCCACACTCCACACACCACACACACACACACACAACAGCACACACACACACAAGAAGAGACACACACAGAGCAGACACACACACGAGGAGGAGGATACACAGGACACAAGACACACACCCACACGTCGTTGCACTCACACAACATGTAGCAAGCGAAGGTAAGCGTGCAGTTATGAGAGCCTTGGTTGGCCCCGCTGTGGGGTTCAATACAGCCCTACAGTCAGGGTCAAGAATAAAGTTGGGTTCTGTGTGGTGTGCTCGACGAGAGGAGAGAGAGAGAGAGGAGAGAGTCATGAAAGACGGAGGAGGAGGAGGAGGAACAAAGCTGCACTTGCCTGTCGTCTTGCTCTGTTTGTGAGTATAATTGATGTCCATGTCATTGACTGAGCGTCCTGATGACCGACAGGAAGGCTTGGTTGGCCAGCTGTGGGGTCCAGGATTTTGCACTCGGCCAAGTGCTTTTCAATACACCTGAGTCTTATCTCCACTTCCCTTCCCCTCCTCACCTCGCCCACCCCCTTCCCTGCCCCCACCCCTACCCCCAACTCGTCGCACCTCCACTCCCACTTCCCCTCATCTGTTCTAACAGGTCTCTGACCTTGAGGGAGAGAGGACAGCGCTGGTATGGGGCAGCCAGGTGTATGTCCGGATGTGTTTGGGTTGGGTTGGAATGAATTAGAATGGGTTTGAAATGACTCGATTGGGATGGATTGGCTTGGTGTTGTTGGACGTGGAATTGATTAATTTGGGAAGTGAGTGATCTGTTTTGGGGGAGGTCTTGGATGGGTTATATTCAGACTGGAATAGGCTGAACTGGATTTTTGTGGTTGGAATGGATTATCGTGGGATTATGCTGGACTGGATCATAAAGGATTGGAATAGATTGGACTGGAATTGGGTTGAACGAGCTTTGTTTAAACAGGAATGGCTTAAACTGCGAATTATTTGGGTTGATTTGGTACGGACTTTTGACATGGAAAAGAATAAATTATGACTGGAGTAACCAGGATTGGATTGGATTAGATTGGAATGATGAAACTGGGATTCGGTTGGACTGAATTGGATCAGAATCGCTTTAAGACTGAATGGATTAAAAAGGGATTGGGTTGGGTTGAATTCGATTGCACTAAAATGGATCAAATTAGATGAAGGTTAGGTTAAAGTAGTCGGACGGGATTGGAAGGGAATGTCCTCCGTCGGTATTGGTTCAAACAGGAATGACAGTGGTTTGATTGAATGATACAAAGTTAGGGACTGAACTCAGGCATTGGAATGAATTAGAATGAGTTCGATTCTTGTTCTTATGTGATTAGATTAGGCTGGGTTTAGTTTGGATGAATTAAATTTGATTTGGAATTGAATAAACTCGGTTGGATCAAGCTGAAGAAGATTGTAGTTATGTTTCTTTATTTTCGTCTTGTTTCATTTGACGCCACTCTTGAGTTAATGTTACTATGTTACGTTTGACGATGTTGCCGTGCCGTAGAAGTTCGTTTAGTGCCCTCCCCTCTCCCCCTCTAACCCCCTTAGGGAATAAGAAATGAACATTGATCTGCCTTGCCTTGAATTAGCATTGAGAGCTGCCTTTGGATGAGTTGGATTAGATTCGGTTACTGGGTCTTGTTTGTAATGGATTACACTGGGAGGTTGATCGAGTTGGATTTACTTGACAGGACTATGTTGTGAGAGATTCCATCGAAGAACGGATCAGATTTATTGAGACAACACTAGCTTGGAATAAATGACATAAGGGACCGGATTGGATTGAGTTTCACTGGATACTACTAGGTTGTCATAGATTAAACTGAGGACTGGACTGAATTGGAACGGAGTGCTGCCAAGGGAACGAAATCTCACATAGAGCTTTAAGGACTCTAAATAGACGACAATAGTTTACAGTGCGATAGAGAGAGAAGATAATTGCTCAGTTAGCATAATGGTCCTCAATTAGTGCAGACCTTCAGGCCGCGTGAAGGAGCTCGAAACTATCGGGTAATTATTGGCCAATAACAGTCATCAGCTAAGGTCTGTTGACGGATGACAGTACTCAGCTAAGGCAGGTGGGATGCCTTCAATAGTCAAGCGGGACAAACTCTCCACCTCGGAACATCAAGTGTGATTCGGGGTGGGGGGAGGGGGGGGGGGGGGGGGGGGGGGTGGGGGGGGGGGGGTTAAGTACAAGGTGGGGTCAAAAGACAAGAGCCTATGGACCATTCACTCGAAGACTGGGAGTTTTTTCTTTGTTCCTCTGGTGTTGCTGCACGGCGCTGGACTGATTGTGTTGTCTGACTGAATGCCTGTGGGCAAAGATCTTTGAAGAGGATGATTACTGTGTGATTTATTTCCTTAGAAGCTAGAATTGATATTTCGACGTCCCTTAGGTTAAACGGAGTTGTTCGTTAGGCAATTATGTAGACAACATGAATAAATGATAGTTCGTAGATGAACATAGTTGGAGAGATTCATCGTGGATGTAAACATAGCTGGAGAGAGGCCCAACGTGGAGGACAGCCCAAGGGAGACTCTGTGTTTAAACCTACCTATGCAGACTAGACGTTGTGAAAGATGAGGGACCACACGATCAGAGAGAAGAGAAAATGAACAGGGCGAGGAGATATTTTCTAGAGAACGTGATCCAGAAGAGAATGATGTGAGGAATAGTCTCTGACGTGGAGACAGCCCGCTTAAGACAGAAAAGAAGAAAGCTACACGTCTAAAGTCCAGAGACTGGAGGAAGGAGACGACGAGAAGAAGGCTTCTGCTTCGAAGAACATTCCCCAGAAGACGACGACCACAGAGACCTAGTCGTGAACCACGTGCCAACCGACCCAAGGCGTCACCATGACCTCTGTCTGTCTCTGTCTGTCTCTGTCTCTGTCTCTCTCTCTCTCTCTCTCTCTCTGTCTCTCTCTCTCTGTCCATACACACACACACACACACACACACACACACACACACACACACACACACACACACACACACACACATATATATATATATATATCTATATACATGTGTGTGTATGTGTGCGTGCGTGCGTACGCGCGTGCATGCGTGCGTGTGTGTGTGTGTGTGTGTGTGTGTGTGTGTGTGTGTGTGTGGTAGTGAAGTGTGTGTGTGTGTGTGTGAGAGAGAGAGAGAGAGAGAGAGAGATCAAAACTGTGATATGGTGTGTGCGCGCGCCCGGTCGTGTGTGTGTGTGTGTGTGTTGTGTGTGTGTGTGTGTGTGTGTGTGTGTGTGTGTGTGTGCATGCGTGCGTGTGCGTGCGTGTGTGTGTGTGTGTGTGTTGTGTGTTTGTGTAAGTTTGTATCTGTGTATCTGTGTGTGCACACGTGATGATAAAAACATGAGCACATGTAAAAAAAAAAAAGTACACCCAACACACCCTTACTTGTAAATGCTGTGACACACACGCACGCATATTACCTCTCCATACATGGCTATGTTGACATACATGTTGACACACACACACACACAACACACACACACACACAACGTACACACACGCGCGCGCACACACACACACACACACACACACACACACACACACACAGACGCGCGCGCGCGCAGAGAGGGAGAGAGAGAGAGAGAGAGAGAGAGAGTCCCCCAGCGCGCAGTATTAGAACCCCGTGCCACGTAGGGTGCGCAAGCACACACAACAACTAGCCACTGAAAAAAAAAATGAAATTAAAAAAAAAATAAAATAAAACCCACGAGCACTCGCCCCCTTACCCTACGGACGTATCCCCTCACACCCACTCCCTCCATCACTAACAACCCCTCCTCCCCTCCTCCCCCCCTGCCTCCTCCCCCCCCCCCCCCCCCCCCCCCCCCCCCCCCCCCCCCCCCCCCTCCCCACCCAAGGACTGTTCGTAGAATTCTCAAAGCTTCAGGCTTAATTAAAATCGCCTGGTCGCTGGCCCTCTCTCTCTCACGTCGTGCAATTCCCCTGTCAGTCTGGTAGGCGCCGAGAAAGTGCATTGGAGTCGAGTTCAGCTCGTCTGCTGGCTCCCCCATGCTATCAAAAAAAGGTCTCCAAAGGAACGTGAGCAGTGGACGAATGTGCACGAGTTGTGGCAGGGGAGATAGATAGAGCAGGGGGGGGGGGGGGGGTGGGGTGAGAGAGGAAGCGGTGTGTGTGTGTGTGTGTGTGTGTGTGTGTGTGTGTGTGTGTGTGTGCGATTGTGTGTGTGTGTGTGTGTGTGTGTGTGGTTGTGTGTGTGTGTGTGTATATTGTGTTGTGCGTGTGTGTGTGTGTGTGTGTGTGCGTTGTGTGTGTGTGTGTGTGTGTGTGTGTGTGTGTGTGCGATTGTGTGTGTGTGTGTGTGTGTGTGTGTGTGTGTGTGTGTGTGTGAAGGATCTGTCTAAGGATCTTCTAACCATCACTTCCAATTCTTCTTCCCCCCCCCCCCCCCCCTCAGTCTCCCCCCTGCCCTTCCCTGCCGTCTCCCACACACGCACTCACGCACCTCCTTATCTTGAGTTGATGTCACACGAGAGCCAGCAACTAGTGTTGAGAATCCTAGTCATCCCTGTTTGTTTTGGTTGGTTGTTGGGTGGGTTTTTTGGGGGATTTTTTTGTTTTTGTTTTTCACCAGTACAGACGTGACCCTGCCATTGATCAGACTATTACAGCCATTCCCTTCATTTTTTGTTTGTCTTTTTTGCTTATTTGATTGCCTTCCGAATCCTGTAAATTTATGAACTTTATTGAACGAAATAGTAATGAAATAGATCATGATATGCAATACTGCAAAAAAAAAAAAAACATTCCTAAACTGTTCATTATCTTATATCAATCGTGCATTAGATAGACAAACAATTTGTGCAAATAGATAACTTAAAAAAAAAACCTAAGCCATTAAACAACATTGTGCAGTAATATTTTTGGCGAGTAAAAACAGTACGCCTTAAGAATGGATTGATTTCATCATGTCACTGAACTCGCCCACAACCAAAATGTCGTTTCTTACTATTCACTTATAAATGAACCCCAGACGTAAGAAAAAATAAATAGATAAATAAATAATAAAGTACATCATCAAACAACAATCAATAAATCCCAGGAGAAGAAGAAAGAAAGAAAGAAGAAAGAAGAAAGAAGTAAATAAGTAAATGATTAAACAAAGTAATGGAAATTAGTTTTCTAAGATTAAACAAAAAAAAAAAAACACTCACGACCCCCAAAAAAAATCACGTATAAGAGATTTTTCACAGGTCTTGATGAATAGTAACTTATGTGCGCACGAGCACCAATGCCAGCAAACCAAAACTTTCTACATATTACAGATAACAAAAGGATGGCCTCTAAACTGTTTACATGGAAACTGTCTGCGACATTTAGGACACTTTACAGAGAGACAGCGTTGAGACATCAGTTTTGTCTCGACATCTGTTGTCCTGCTTCTTCGATATTCAGACACATTGACACGTCCACTAACAAGCTCGTTTGCCCAGAATGATCCTCTTTTTCTTTAACGAAGTGAAGCCTTGGCGCTGTTTGTCTGATTGAATTGAAAGCCATTTGTCGAGTTGGAAAAAGGCGAAATGAAAAGGCGAAATTCAATACTCCGAGAAATGCAAAGCTCTGAACGCGACATACTGGCAACATCATCGAGCCCATTGTACGAGTCCTTAAGCCGACCAAACGGATCGACACTTGGTAGACATTAAGCACATACAATTTAACAGAAAACGGTGTCTACATGGAAAAAAAAAGAGAGTAGA
The DNA here is from genome assembly GCA_016801955.1 of Conus betulinus. Lineage (NCBI taxonomy): Eukaryota > Metazoa > Mollusca > Gastropoda > Neogastropoda > Conidae > Conus > Conus betulinus. Next base: position 77,517 of record JADBJO010009832.1, read on the forward strand.
AATAATACAGAGATGGAGGGCGGGAGAGGCAGGCACAAACAGAGAGAAAAATCGTTAAAAAGAGGTGAGAAAATGAAGAGGATTTTTTCCCTATAACCCACACAATTGATATACGATGATCTATTGACTCTGTGTTGTTTGTTTTGAATGGTACATCTCAAGATCCGCCCTATCGTAATTATAAACATTGATAACAAGACACAACCCCCCCCCCCCGCCCCTCTCTCTCTCTCTCTCTCTCTCTCCTCTCTCTCTCTCTCTCTCTCTATGTATGTGTCTGCACGCGTGTGCGTACATCAAACAGCAACACTTGGCTTTGGCTAAGAAAACTCCAACCGTCTCCCGACCCCCCCCCACATAATGCAGGTCAGACAAGAACAATCAGGCCATAACCAACACACACCCAACAACTGATCTCCCCTCCCCCTCCCCTCCCCAATCTCCCTCCCATTCCTCCCTCAATCCTCTACCCGCCTCACGCGCCTTCCCCCTATCTTCTCCTCATTCCTCCCACCATCTCCCCCATCCTACGCCCCCCCCACCCCACCCCACACCCCACCCCTTCACCCCCGCCCCCAAAACAGACGATCCCCAAATATCATTAAGAGTGGAACATCACATCGGGGAAGGTTCGTCTCCGCCAAGAGGGCGACAAGAGACCCTCGCCCCCGTACACAATCTCAGCCGAGTTCCACGGCGTGGGGCACTGGAGAGTCAATCGGGGAGGACTAACTACCCTGGAGCTCCACCGCCCCACCCCACCCTACCCCTCCTCCCTCCCCGCCTTTCCACCTCACCCCACCCCCACACCCCTTTCAACACCCCGGACAGCGCGGGGCGACACTGGAGCGACCTGACGTTGTCTGATGGCTGTGAGGCCAGTTCTTCAGTTGTCTGCGCGTCAGCTACCTGGGGGACTGACTCCTCATTAAGACTTGCCGATGATTCAGAGTGAGCTGGCTTGTCCGTGTGTGTGTGTGTGTGTGTGGGTGGTGTGTGTGTGTGTGTGTGTGTGTGGTGTGTGATTGTGTGTGTATGTGTGTGTGTGTGTGTGTGTGTGAGTGGTGTGTGTGTGTGTGTGTGTGTGTGTGTGTGTGTTGTGTGTGTGTGTGTGTGTGTGGCTGTTTTAGAAAAACGGAGATCGGGGAAGACGGCGGAGTGACGGGAATAGGATGGGGAGTGGGGGAAGAAAAAGACAAGATGTGGGATGGGAAATCAGGGAGCATGAGCAGCAGGAGGAGGAGGAGGGGGGGGGAGAGAGAGAGAGCGAGAGAGAGAGAGAGAGAGAGATAGAGAGAGAGAGAGAGATGAGAATGAGAGAGAGAGAGAGAGAGAGAGAGAGAGGAGAGAGAGAGAGAGAGCGAGGAGAGAGAGAGAGAGAGAGGGTTGGTGGAGAGGACAGGGAGATAGATGAACGGGATAGGGTGGGTAGGACATGGACGCTGTGGAGGAGATGGAAACGGGCCGTAGCGTTATAGACGTAGAGCGAAGGCAAGAGACAAAAAGTCCTGTTTGTCTACTTGGTTGCCGCTGCGACTAAAGTTCAGACGGGTAGAATAAACAC
>JADBJO010009833.1:5000-10000 GCA_016801955.1 Conus betulinus
GAGAGAGAGAGAGAGAGAGAGAGGGGGGGGGGGGGCTGAAGACGAGAAAGAAGAAAGAAAAACGATGGACTGACAACCTTGCGGAATGGAGCCGGAAAATATTTGCTGATACCGACAGAACTGGAGGAACCTGACGTTCGAATGATTTCCCATAGAAGAAAGAGGAGGAGGAGAAGAAGAAGAAGAAGAAGAAGAAGAAGAAAGAAAGAAGAGAAAGAAGAAGAAGAAAGAGAAGAAGAAGAAGAAGAAGAGAAGAAACAACAACAACAACAACAACAACAACAACGACAACGACAACGACAACAATAGCAACAAAATCGAGAAAAGAAGAACAAGACGTAGACCAATATGAACAAATAATGACTCTTCCTTTAAACACCAAGTATATAACTCCAACATAAATTTCAGTGATTCTTTTATGACTCTTCCTTTAAACACCAAGTATATAACTCCAAACATAATTTCAGTGATTCTTTTTTTAGTGGATCGTTGTTCAAAAGGTTTCACCCCATTCTGAAAACCCTCACCAAAAAAAAAAAAAAAAAAAAATAAGCAAACAAAACCAAAACAAACACACAAAAAAACCGGATTTCTGGCATGGGTAGCCCCCTAAAAACTGTTCACACCCAGTCAATCCGAACGCGCAACCCAGCCAGCCAGCCAGCCCAGCCCAACCACCCACCCAAGTCCATGCTCAGAGAGCACCCCATTCTCCCAGCACCGTTCTCACTGCAGCTTGGCCATGGCCTTGAAGGCCCTGACCGCGTGGATCTCCCGCATCAGCTTCTTCTTGGCCCTCTCCACCTTCTGGATGACGATCTGGTTGCGGGGGTCGATGTCCAGCTTGGACGGGTCCGCCACGAAGCGTGCCTTGATGAAGCCTCGCATGATCGCCTCCTGCGCCGCCACGCGCTCGTTCGTGACGTTGTTCAGGTACTCGCCCGTGCTACGGTCCAGCAGGCCCTGTCGGACCGCTTCGGCGAAGGACACCTGTGCCACGTGATGGACCGGTCCAGGAATGAAGTGAATTAACTCGATCAATCTAGGTGTCAGTTAAGTCAACGAATTACCAATTACCAATTGCCAATTAATTACGAAAAACGACATAAATAAGACGACAAAATTATGAGAGACTTACAGAGAGAAAGAAAGACAACAAGAAAGAAAAGAAAAGAAAGAAAAGAGAGACAGAAAGAAAGAAAGAAAGAAAAGAATGAAAAATGAATAAAGGAAAAACAATGGTTGCATGAATCGATTAAAGAAATGATGGAAAGAGGACTGGTGAAACAAGCAAATTAGAGAATGAATTTTAGATTAATGGATAGTAAGACGGATAAAGACAGATAGAAAGACCGGCTGGCAGGCAGGCAAGCGAACAGATGGTCAGATAGACAGACAGAACTAATAGATAGACAGATAGATAGATGGATGGACATATAGATAGATAGATAGATAGATAGATAGATGATAGATAGATAGATAGATAGATTGATTGATTGATTGATTGATTGATTGATTGATTGATTGATTGATTGATAAATAGACAGACAGACAGATAGATAGACTGATAATTACATAGACAGAAAGCAAAGCAGGTAAACTGAGATGCATAGATAGGTAGATAGACAGACAGACAGACCGACAGATAGACTGATAACTACATAGAAAGTAAAGTAGTAAACCTGACACGTACCACAAAACACCAATTCATCCAACTAACCACCAAACATCACTCTCTCTCTCTCTCTCATCTCTCCTCTCTCTCTCCTCTCTCTCTCTCTCTTCTCTCTCTCTCTCTCTCTCTCTCTCTCTCCCTCTCTCCCCCTCCTCCCTCTCTCTCTCTCTCGCCTCCTCTCCTCTCTCCCTCCAGCCCCTTCCTCTCTCTTCTGCCCCCTACCCCCTCTCTCTCCCCACCCCCCCCCCTCCCACCTCATTTTCCCTCTCCTCTCTCTCTCTCTCCCTCTCTCTCTCTCTCTCTCTCTCTCCTCTCTCTCTCTCTGTTCACACTCCTTCAATTGGGGATTTGGCATTTTTTAAAAAAATAAATTCTATTCTGTTTCTGTTCGTTTCTCGTTCTGTGTGTTCTGGTTTGTTCTGTTCTGGTCTGGTCGGTCTGTTCTGTTCTCTCTCTCTCTCTCTCTCTCTCTCTCTCTCTCTCTCTCTCTCTCTCTCTCTCTCTCTCTCTCTCTCTCTCTCTCACCTTCTTCTTCCTCATCTGGTCGACAACGCCGTGGACGGCATAGGTCTTACTGACCACCTCCGATTTCTCCGGGGCATGGTCCTGGTCAAAGGTCACGTCCAGGAGGCCGCGCTCGATGGCCACGTGCAGGCTGATCCTCTCGCCTGTGGCCGTCCGGTAGGTGGCGTCACTGGTCAGAACTTCATCGCGAGTGGCCTCCTCCACGGAAAGGAGGCGATTGGATCTGGGATCTCGCACGCCTGTCGAAGAGTTTGGTCCAAAGTTCATCCCTACCCTTTCAATAATTTACTTTTTTTTTTTAATACAAATTTTATATATAATTTATAGCGAACTGCCATGAAAACATAGACTAAAAGTTACTCTGAGTTAGGTTTCTTTATGGGAACAAGAGTTACCCTACTTGTTTCTTGTTTATTGTATACTGATCCCTGCCTCATGTCAAGGTCAATTTCGTAGACAAACGAATCATGAGACAAAACACGGCGCGTTTCGACCTCTTAGGTCTTCTTCAGGCAAGATACGAAACACTCAGGACTGCGGAAATGAACGAGCAATCACTGGTCTTCATTCACTTCAGCGCAAGATGGGCGTCGAAACGCGTCGTGTTTTTTTGTCTTGTGATTCGTTTGTCTACATTTTCTTGGCGGTTCGCTATTAATTACATTTAAATTTTGTTTAGATTTCTGCCCGCACTCGCCTCATTTTTGGAACAAGAGCATAATGTTTCATCAGATATACGGATGAAAAAGACGACTCCAGGGACTACGGACAAAAATCAGTTGGATTTGTAAAAAAGAACAAAGCTGAGGCCGGACTTGACGACATTTTGTGGAAATGTGAACACATCTAAGGTTATGAGAAGTTGAACATAAATAGAATAGAATTACTACAATGACACGCCATTTGAAAAGCGAAATACGACGAGTCAGGGTGCAAACTGCTTTCCAGGAAATGGAAAGATGAGAACGATTTTATACATATGTCTGTCTGTCTGTGTATCCATCTGTCTATCAATGTATCTCTCTATCTATCTATCCATCTATCTATCTATCTATCTACCTATCTATCTATCTATCTATCTATCTATCTATCTATCTTTTTATCGATTTATCTATCTCACACACACACACACACACACACACACACACACACACACACACACACACACACACACACACACACACACACGATAGATAGATATAGATATCATAGACACATCTATGAAGTTAGGATAAGTAAATAAATAGATATATAAATTAGAAACCATTTTATGAATATCTAAATATCTCTACACATCGATATCTATTATCTGTCTATTTATATCTCGACACAGAACGGGGAAAACCCCCACGAAATATTAAGGGAGGTAATCAGTAAAGATGGCAATGTTAGTACAGCGGCCACTAACAGGAGTCATATCCCTTGGACTTCCCGTCGTCTGACAAAAATTACTATGATATATGAGGTCATTGAATGTAATCCAGCTGACCTTGGGTTATATGGAATATTTCAAGTAGGAAAAACTGACATGACAGCATATAAAGAACAGTACTGTGAGGAATCCTATCACAATATTACGCTGTCGACCTGACACAGAATCCACAACTATTTGAAACAGAGTTGAACCAATTAATGTGAGAGATTACACGAAGCGTATACAGAAATTTCGGGAGTGTGAAGGGTGGGAAAGGAGGCGTTGTGCCCCCTTCCCCCCCCCTCCCCCCCCCCCCCCCCAATAATTTCGCATCCATCTACTGTGTGTTTTTTTTTAATTATTATATTTTGGAGCCAAACTGATGCAATTTATTCGATTTGCAAGATTGGAGGGAAGTGCTACTTGCTTGAGCAACGACACAAATCTCTCAATGACAAGGTGTTCTTTCTTTTTCTTTTTTTTTTTTTTTTTCCTTTCCTTTTTCTCTCTTGATTTCCATTGCCTCACCATCCTTATTCTCTGATAGGCAGCCCCCGTACGAGCAGTCTCTGAGGGCTTGTTCACAGCAGTTAGCTAAGAGGTCACCCACAAAAGAAGATCCTGCTCTGTTGCTGTACCTTCGGCGATTTGGGGCAGTGCGTGCTCTGATAAAATACAGACTACCACCAGCCGCCGTGGCGAGGTGGTTAGCGTCGCGGATCCCTGGCTGGGAGGGTCGTAGGTTCGATTCACATCAGAGCCACGTGGAATTTTTCTGCCTCGACCCGGCTCCTTCACAGAGTTGAGTTTGCTATGGGCTCAGTTGGGAAGACTGGGACCACACAGTCGAGTTTCATTCATTGAATGGGTGCGTCTCTGAGAGTGTTGCTCAAATTTCCTGACCAACACTGCAGGTGTCTGTATCTCTTGGTCCTGGTTGACGCCAGGATAAACCATGAAAGTAAGCGTAGAGTACAGCCCTGTCATGCAATCCCAGACCGGAATGACAACCCGTAGCATCATCTTCATCATCCTCATTCTCATTGATCAGCATACAAAAAAAAAACCCCGACTCAGACTACCTACCCATTCCACTCTATTCCTCACCCCCCCACACCTTTACTGATGACGGCTGCATCTTTGTCACGGTGCCGGACTGGACGAGTGCTGCTTCAGGAGTACAGAGTGCCCCTGTGCTGACGGCCACATCCTTGCAGACTGCTGATGCCAGGAACGCCTCTCAGCACAAACAGAACCACTCTGTGGCTTTGAGAGGCAGAACCGGACTGAGCGACGTGGGGATAATGTCACTAAGAGACACGATGATCAAACCACAACAACCACATACGAGCATAAAGACTCCCCCACCCCACCCCCCCAACAACC
>JADBJO010009833.1:27500-30000 GCA_016801955.1 Conus betulinus
CCCCCCCCCCCCCTTCCCCCCCCCCCCCCCCCCCCCCCCCCCCCCCGAATGAGTAAAGACCGAGCTGAGAGAGGGAGGGAAGCCCTGCGCACCTCGTGGTAGGCTGCGGCATTTCTCAAGTGGACCTGAGCGCACTGGGACAACTGCTTCAGCCACTGCCAGTTGACCCGTACTGCCTGGATACAGTTCTGTGGGCGACAGAGCACGTCAGGAACAGCATGAGTAGTGCCCCCTTTCACTTGCACAACAAACTTAAAAGCTGATTGAGATCATTACAAAAAACAAAAAACAAAAAACAAAAAAAAAAAAACAGAAAAAAAAAACCGAAGAAACAAACAAAAGAAGGAACAGAAAAGAAAAATAAGATAACGACACAGACTTTCTCTCTCTTCTGCCCCGTCGTTTCATCCATCCCCAACTCTCCTCCCCCCCCCCCCCCCCCCCCCCGCCCCCCCCCCCCCCCGCCCACCCCTCCTCCGCCACTCAATTATGTTGGTGGTAGACACTGTGTACAAACAGCAAGAAAAAGGACAACAACAAAAAAGAAAAGAAACAGAAAAAAGAGAAGAGAAAGAAAGACAGAGAACCCACGCTCTGTCAACGACAGCAAACACAATCCAATGTGAAATCAAAATCATTTGCATTCTTCGTAACTATGGCTGAAGATGATTTGAGATAGAAACGGTTTGTTTTTTTGATTGTACGCAAATTCTCTTTTCCTTACATTCAAGATTGTAGTCGACCTCATTCACGTCATAGTCTGTGATAGTTTACATCGCTGACTGTGTATAAATGAACTAAAAGAGATTGATTGAAACGAAACGATAAAAATTTCTTTATTTACTTAACCTCACCGCACCAAAATTCCAAGCAGTCAGTTATAGTGAAACGATAAACCAGCATTTTGGTTTATTATGCATTGACTCCCGTCAGTTATAGTATGATGGGTATAGATTTTCATGCTCTATTGTACAATACAGTGATGTGTTGTGCTGCGTAATGCAGCGCTCTCGTGCTTCATGCTTTGTTTCTTAGTGCAGTCTTGTGTGCGTGCACGCGCGCGCGTGTGTATGTGTGTGTGTGTGTGTGTGTGTGTGTGTGTGTGTGTGTGTGTGTGTGTGTGTGTGTGTGTGTGTGTGTGTGTGTGCGTGCGTGTGTGCGTGTGTGTGGTGTGTGTGTATGTGTGTGTATGTGTGTGTGTGTGTGTGTGTGTGTGTGTGTGTGTGTGTGTGTGTGTGTGTGTGTGTGTGTGTGTGTGTGAGAGAGAGAGAGAGAGAGAGAGAGAGAGAGAGAGAGAGAGTGTGTGTGTGTGTGTGTGTGTGTGTGTGTGTGTGTGTGTGTGTGTGTGTGTGTGTGTGTGTGTTGCGCCGTCCTAAACCCTGCGCGCAGTCTTCTTACGTTCAGCGCAGTGTACTGCAGTACAGAGCTGTAATGTATGGCGCTTGTAGCGTTGCCTTGCATGGTGCTGTCTTGCGCAGGATCAGTTCTGGGTGTAAGACTGTTGTGTGACAAGTCGTGCGCGCAGACTCCGGGTGCGGGACGCACAATGTGTAAGACTGTTGTGCCGCAAGTCGTGCGCTCAGAGTCCGGATACGGGACGCACAATCTTCGGTCCAAGTCCACGGTTACAGATTAAGCTCAAAACACTATAGATCTTCTATTACACTCAAAGCGGCACCTGGTTTTTGTTAAAAGATCAACCATCACCACAACATATTCATCTCACAGGCAGGCCCTTGATCCCCACTGTGTCTGACTCACAGACAAATCCAGTGTCTCCTTCTCTTTGTATTACAGCACGATCCACATTACCGTTCATTTGTGTCTGTCACATGCTAGACTTTTTACTCCCAAATCCTTTTGCCCAAGAAACATTCTTTTAGAGTGTTGGAACTTGCACGATGTAAGACACAAACATTTCACAACAGATTCCATGAAAACCTTCTTCAGAAATGTTCCGCCTGACGCGATCTTTGAGTTCTTGAAAGAGAGGTTAACATTCTTCATCGGATCTGAGATTTTACAGTCAGTAGAAAGATTTTGAACAAAAGTTCGGATGGTTTTTTTAGAAGATGTTTTTAAAAGAATTGTGTGGATGAATGACTTGTGAGTTGGTTTTAACGTGGTGATAGCCCTGATATGGTCCTTTGTGGTCGGCTGGGCTATAAGCCACATTACCTTACCTTACCTTAACCAAAGGCGTAGAAACATAAGAAGTCCACTAGCCATGTGTAATTCTACTATCCTTGCTGACATATGGCCTTGAACTAATTGACACGATTTTGGTCGTGCGCCCGAATATGAGAAGATAAGTGGTTTCTCGTTCTTTGTTTCACCGTCCTAAATGTTATTTGTGTTTTTGCCTGAAGAAGATCCAAGAGGTCCAAATGCATTGTCTTGTCCTGTGCTTTGTTTGTCTACGTCCTTCGCGGTAAATGACCCCTCTCTTTCTAAATTTTACTTCACTGAACTTAAATTCCAAGAAAGATTCGTCGTCTTT
>JADBJO010009833.1:37500-47253 GCA_016801955.1 Conus betulinus
AGGACACGGTTCCGAACGATTAACATTCGTCGTAATTGTGTAATTACCTTTCCCGCAGCGATAATTATTTTCACATTGACAACAGCCCATTGGCCATAAACATTCGCTGTAAGGAAGAAACACAAGTTCACGTCTGAAATATAAAAAAATAGAGACTTTGATAAGGCTGATTGGTTTGATCTCACTAGAGGAAAATGATGGGAGAATGAATTGAAAATGAAGGAAACATTCATCAGCTCATGCCGAACGCTTGTAAGCACCCACGCCATTAGCACTGAGCTACTGTTGGATTAGCTTGGGTTAGAACTTTGATCAGGTCATTTTTTTTTTGAAAACCAGCAATAGAGTATGTGACTGAACGTCTCCCTGAGACACGCCATGATAAAGCTGTATGTATTAGGTGTCTGAGTGTTGCTCTTGTCCTTCAGTTGCGGGAGAACGATCAAATTCAGAACAGCAGGCTACCATGTCCTTCGACATGTGTAGACTTTGACGAGCTGGCCATCATCACACTGTCAAAGGCTCTTTGCAGGTCAGCAAGGAGGAATCAATACCCACTTTGACAACTCCCTCTCTCCAGGTGGCATTAGTCCCTATTTTATCACTGTTTCTTTGTAGATCACTCCAGGCGGCATTAGTGCACGTTTTATCAACGTTTTTCTTTCAGGGTCAATTAATTCATGTGGTGACACATACAAACTTTGTCATAGTCTCCCTGTGGTTCGAAATAGGCGGCGAAGAAGAGTTTCTGCTTCAACGTGCTGAAAAAGGTTTGTGGCATGGCTTCAGTGCCTCTGGACTGCTGGAAGTGCAGCTGTTCAGGAGCCCAGACTTTTCTTTAGTCTCAAGACACCAAAGTAGGCACTGGTGATCATCTCCCATGTCTTTGTAAAGCAGCCCTCCTCGCCCATCAGTCTGAAGCTGACGGGCTTTTTGTTCTCCCAGTTCTTATAGAACAGGGAGTACTTTACAATAGGAACGAAGAAATGCTCTCTCTCTCTCTCTCTCTCTCTCTCTCTCTCTCTCTCTCTCTCTCTCTCTGTGTGTGTGTGTGTGTGTGTGTGTGTGTGTGTGTGTGTGTGTGTGTGTGTGTCCGTCCGTGGTCAAAATGTGTTCCACTCGCTCCAGACAAAACTAACAGGTCGATCTTTCTGAAAATTTGTAGGTTTGTTCATTATGGGTCACGGATGATGCTCGATGCTCTAGTTTTATTTTTACCGCTATATTCGTTACTAACGGCTATAATGGCCCATAACGGCTCTTCTTCTTTAGGGAATATCGCTGAAAGTACTTGGCCGATCTTTCTGAAAATGTGTAGGCATGTTCATTATGGGTCACGGATGATGCCCAATGTTTACCAGAATAGCTGTTACTAACAGCTATAAACGGCCTCAAACGGTTTTTTCCTCTGTATGGAATATCTCTTGTGTATTCAAGATAAACTGGGAGTACTTTTACATGCTTTGCATCTTGGTATTCATTGTCCCTTTTCTTTTTGTGCACATGTATTGTGATAGCTTCGCGCCAGATGAATGCAAAGTCGGCTGTGCCCCATCCCTGATTGGAGATCCAAGAAGTTTGGTCATTCCTGTGTTTTCAAGATGATTCAACGGATTTTTGTGATCCCGTCTAGTCCTCGAAACTTTCTGGATTTTTTTTTTTTTTTTTTTCACCGCTGCTTGACGATTCCAGACCAGTCAAGGTCTGCTTTCAGTTTTAGTTATGTGTTGTTTGCGCTCCACCTGTTCTCTTCCTACTGCCCGTTTTGTGTTTTTTAGGTTTCCTTCACCAGATGTCTTTCCACACTTGGTCATTATAAGACTGTACAAAGGGGAAGAGGGAGTGAGAAGGGGTGGGACAAATAAGGACAAAGACAAGCAGGAACCGACCACTAAAAAGAAAGAAAGAAAGAAAGAAAGAAATACCGGGCGGTATTTTTCGAAAAAGCAGACAAATGGAACCGACGTCAAAAGTCTACTGGCATCAGAACTAGAAATCACTTTCGCAGTCTAAAATGATCATGACTTTTGCGGGTTTCTTTTTAGCAGACAAATGGAACCTACGTCAAAAGTCTACTGGCATCAGAACTAGAAATCACTTTCGCAGTCTAAAATGATCATGACTTTTGCGGGTTTCTTTTTAGCAGACAAATGGAACCTACGTCAAAAGTCTACTGGCATCAGAACTAGAAATCACTTTCGCAGTCTAAAATGATCATGACTTTTGCGGGTTTTTTTTTTTTTTTCCCCCCCGAAATATCGTCCACTTTATTGGTACTGATGTCAAACTGTTTACCTAGTCAGTCTTTCAGTTTAAGGACCAGATGAGTTAGTTTCACTGGAATTTCAGCTTTGGTGTTTTCAGTTTGTTTTAGCCTTATCATGTTTTAGACATGACTGCCGCCTTGATGTGAGTGATCCTTGTAGCCGGTCCGGGAGGGGGGGGGGGGGGGGGGGGGGGGGGGGGGGGGGGGGGGGGGGGGGGGGGGGGGGAGGGGGGGGCATCATGACATGACATGACACGACTCCTGTTTGGCTTCGTGCCCTCCGTACATGCCAGTTCTAAGACAGCTGACTGACTCCACAGTTTGGTTGTCATCCTTGCTAGCCTGGCGCGAAATGTGTTTGTGGGCGGCAGATATTAGTTCCCTTGTCCTGTCAACAGGGTTGATGTTTCCATCATGGTACTGACACATTCTGATGTGTCAAAAATTGTGGTTGAGGTTTTCATCGATGGTGTTGACACATTCTAATAAGCCAAATTGAACACAATTTTAATGTTTCAGGCCTCCGGCCTATAACAATGCGAGGTGCAGTGCACACATAACAGAAAAAAGGAGAAATGATATAAAAAAATATATTTTTCGATGTACTAATAATGCTTCTTTATGAGGGTAACTGATTATTCATACTGTATGAGATATGAGTTGTTCTCTTTTTTTCAAAGCATAATAAATGTACATAGCAATATCTCTTGTAATATGCACATTTTCGTTTGCAAGTAATTGTTTTAGTTCAATAGAGTTCACGTTCTGAAATTGTCTGTGCTTCAGTATGTATTTTTTCTCTGAAAGGCATATAAGCATTGCATCTTAATAGAAAGTGGAGTTCGGTCTCTCAAGTTGGTTACAAAAAGGACATGCTTTGATATTTTCTTTGTATCTGCTATTTACATTCAGGTCGTTTAACCCAAGACGAAATTTGGTGAAAAACGTTTTAAATTTGTTAACCGTTAAATAGGTCAGATACGGTTCTGGTTGTAAAAGAGACTTAAATGAACAATAGGTGTTGAAGCGATCACTTGAATTTAATTTGCTAACCCAGTCCTGCTGAAAACAATCTACCATCCTTTGCCTAAAAATCTTCTTAAACATATTAACATTTCCGACACCCCCACCCTCTAACCACACTTCAGAAAATCCATATCTATCAAGACAACGTTTTATATCATATGCCCAATTACTTTTTATCATTCTGTCGTCAGTGTTGTTCAAAAGGCTGTTAATCAATGAAAGATATGCTTGCTTCGGTATTCTATTCAGTTCCATCTGTTGTAAAGAAAACCAATAGCTAAGTGCTCTTAGTGTGCTGTCTATATAAAGACTATAGCGACCAGTCTCTCCGTAGACCATTGCATTTGGTGTTTTAGGGCTAACACTTAACAGTTTTTTACAGGCAAACAGATGGACCGCTTCGATAGTTTTATATTGTGTAATACCCCATACTTCTGCAGCGTACAATAGCATTGGCTTCACCATCGTGTCAAATAGTTTAAAAAAGATAATTGTATCCATCCTACCCAAATTCCACATTGTTTTCATAATTTCTATTGTTTTATATTTGGCTCTCCTTGAATAGTCATCCAACGCTGCTACAAAAGACAATTTAGTAGTAGTCAAGATGAAACCAAGATATTTGTAGCTGTTCACCACTTCAATTTGCTCTCCTTTATAGTACCATTTTTCATATTTGGACAAATGACCTCCTTTTCTAAAAATCATAACTTTAGTCTTCGTCAGATTTACTTTTAGACCAATTTATCAGACGCTATCTGCAAATTGTTTATTTGGTTTTGTAAACCTGAAGGTGTAGAAGCAATTAAAGCGATATCATCCGCAAAAAGCAAGAGGAAAAAAATTTCTCTTAAAGAAGGAAGAAATTGAAAGCCGTGTTTTCCTTTACTATTCACTTCTCCTGCCACTTCAGTTATAAGTATGGAGAAGATCAAGGGAGATAACAAGCATCCTTGCTTCAGACCGCCAGGGCATTCAAAGAACTCTGATATGTCAGAGCCCCATTTAACGCACGATCGAACAGATTTATATATTCCCTGCAGCATATTTAACATTTAGTAGATGTATTAACTTTTTCTAGCACTTTCCATAAACTTTCTCGGTTAACTGTATCGAACGCTTTCATGTAGTCGATGAAAGCTATGTATAGTTTTCCACTTTGGCGTTTCTCGTTAATACACGCATTGATCATTGTAATTAGAGAGAAAATATGGTCGATAGTCGAATATGATTTACGGAAACCAGCTTGTTCCTCACAAATTTTTTCTTCATGTTCTGCCCATTTGTAGAGTCGCTTGTTTAGAATGGATGTAAACACCTTACTAACGCAGCTCAGTAGTGAAATCCCCCGATAGTTTCCTGGATTAGCAGAGTCACCTTTTTTGAATAGAGGAACTATGACTGAGTGAGACCATTCAACAGGATAATAGCCGTTATCGTAGATTCTGTTAAACAATTTTACTAAGAAGGGGGCAATTAAATGAACAGACGATTTTAAAAACTCATACTAATAATATCGTCTAACCCTGACGCTTTTCCTGATTTTGATTTTCTAATTGCTTGCTTAACTTCAGTGTCTGTGATTGGTGGTCTAAATCTGGGACCAAGACGGGGTCTTCAGATTCTAGCCGAGTGTCGTGGGGATTCCCGTTTGTTTCGCCTGACTCACCAGCCTGTCTAAAAATAGTTTCAAAATGATGTTTCCATACGGAGATCGGAATGTTGATTATTTTACGTGGTTTGTGACTGACACTGCGAATTGTAGACCAAAATTTGCTACTGTTTTTTCTACTATTTAGCAGAGTATCCCTTATTTTTTTTTTTTTTTGTATTGCGTTCTCTTATTTCTAATTGTGTCGTTATAAATATTTCTTTTGACTTTATACTTGACCTTATCTTTTGCTTTTTCGTGCGTGCGCGTGCAGTGTGTCAGCGCTCGCCTTGCAATACCTTTAAGATTGCGGCACGTAGCATCATACCATTTGTTTTCATTTGGCCTTGCACGTGTTTTTTGCCAAGTTGTGCGTTTCATGCAATCACCGGCTTCAAGCAGAGTGTCGATGAAAAGTTTAAGTCCGCCCCTCAGTCGTCGCTGTCAACCAGATTTACAGCTTTTTCAAGAGCCTGACTACTGTGAGTGGATTCTAACTGAGCTAAAAATAAATGCTCTTTGCTGTGCTCCCATTTAACTTTTTAGTTATAGGTACATCTCGCTTTGTTCTCCCTTCCTTTGTCAGTGACGGTACAATGAACAAATAATTTTACAGGCATGTGCTGGGACTCAATGCGTTTTTTTCTATTTTTAAAGATTTGGCTATCCATGTCAAATCTACAGAACATGCAAAAAAAAAATCAATAGTGCTATTTCCTTGATCAGCAAGAAACGTAAAACTGTCATCATCAAAATGGTTATCAATTAATCCATTCAGGGGTGACAGCTGAAACATGGTGCACAGTTCCATCAGTCTTTTGCCAAACCCATTAACCAGTTATCTTCTGAAGATCTGCACATTTCATTATAATTATCTAGAACAAGGTCATCACCAGTTAAATCCATAATTTCTAGCCCCATTCTCCTATTCTCTAGCATTGAAATCCCCACAAACCAGAAAATAAAAGACTCTTTGTCTTCCTTCATAAAAAGTCAGCAAAAATTGTTCTAATTTGTCTAAAGTACATTCAAAATCCTTGTCATTGTAAAAGACACTATTTATTGGGTGGTTATACATATTAACAAATAGCACGTCACTATCGCAGCCAAACAATGTTTCACAAAGCTGCAAAAAAATAATATTATCAGCATTTGTTTCAATCTGTTTAACAAAATTTGACCACTTTCTTTTCACTAAAGTAACAACCCCTCCTGATCCGCGACCCTTCCTGGATAATTTGGTTGCAGGTGAGTGGAAAACAAGAAAATCTTTAAAGTAAACATCAAAATTAAACGAACTGAAGGTAAAAGTTTCCTGCAAACAGCAGACATCAAAGGAAGTAATATAATTAACAAAATCAGGATCACACAACTTGGCGCTCAGCCCATTTATGTTCCAAAAAAAAAGAAAGAGAACTTGATATGATATTTGTAGTGTTTATTTTTGTGTGTGTATTTGTGCTATCGTTCTCTTCGTCAGCTCCATTAGTTCCATCGTGAGAGATTACTACTTCATTATCACTGCCTTCAATAGTAGGAGTAGGCATAATGTGAGAAGCTGTGTGCGTGTTTCTGACCTTTTGCCCACTGTTTACTGAGCTATGTGTGCGTGCAGTATCTGCTAGGCTTCGGCCTGTTTCCTATGCTTGTGTGATTGTTTTGGTCTTTGCGCACGTGGCCCTTCGTTTTCCATGAATCGCGTATGTTTGTCTGTCGCTCGGTGGAAGTTACGGTTGACCGGGTCTGGGGTCGACTGCTCGCCCCTCGTTTGTTGTCCTCATTTTGCACACGGCGAGGGCTGCATGGAGTCGCGTTCGTGTCGTCATTGCATTTTCCGTTGGCTGCTACCATTGGAATGCTTGACGTAACTGGCTGGATTGCGGGGGACTCCTTCGTCATTGCATTTTCCTGTGTTGCTGGTTGGTTGGCTGCTACCATTGGAATGCTTGACGTAACTGGCTGGACGTGCGGGGGACTCCACCCGTGTCGTCATTGCATTTTCCTGTGTTGCTGGTTGGTTGGCTGCTACCATGGAATGCTTGACGTAACTGGCTGGACGTGTGGGGGGGACTCCACCCGCGTCGTCGGGGATTCCGTTTTTTTCCAGTTTCACTCAGCCTTCGCTGCTGATCTTCTCGAATTTTGAGTTGACCTCTAACATAGAAACCGATCTTCCCTTGATCTCTTAGAGTTTTCAGTTGCTGGGACTGTCGTTTTGTCAGATCCTGACTCACTGTCAAGCCTTTCTCTTTCATTTTGTTTCTTCCTTGCTGATCTCTCATCAAAGTCATCAGGTTCCCCCATTTCTGGAAACGAGCAATAATGGGGCGTGGATGGGGGTTCCGGGGGTTAGGTCTACCTAGTCTGTGAGCCCTCTCCACGACGTCATCATCCCACTGCACGTGAGGGAAATAAGTGTTCAGAGTGTCCTTGATCAGTGAGGCACAGTCTTCATTTCTACTGCCAGACTCAGGTAGGCCAAAGAACTTGACGTTGTTGCGTCTGGAGAAACTCTCCAAACGATCGATCTCTTGCTGCATGCTATGGATTGTCTCCGACATTTCTTCTTGCTGCTCAGCCATCTCGCGGATATCTGCTCGGTTATCCTTCGCTAGTTCTCTCTCACCTGATTGACGCTCTCACATAGATCAGACACTGTCTGCTCCAGTCTCTTGATTGAGAGTCTGCTTGAATCTCCATAGCCTTCATAACTTTATCTACACGATCGTCCAGTATCTTCTCAAAGGCGCGCGTCATCTTTTCCAGAGTTCTGTCTGCATTTTCAGAGTTCTGAGAATCCTGGGTGTTCCTTACAGGGGGAGAGTAACGGACCTGGGTTCAAAGAAACATCTCCCAGAGAGCCAGATTTGCCACATTGCCAAGACACAGTTTATCACCACAGCAGCCCACACCCATCAGGGACAACACGGAATGGCTGCCACCGGGCTATGACGTCACACGAGTCAACACACCACGCTGTGTCGTTTAACACTGCAGTGGAAAATCCCGGTAATTTCAACACAGGGTTTTGGTCAACAGGGTCAGAAAAGGCAGTTTTCATGCTTGTTTTCATTGCGAGGGCGAAAGCCAGAAAACAAGCCAGAGAGAGAGAGAGAGGGGGGGTGGAGATGGGGGAGAACGAGGTATTATTCAATCACTGACCTTCTGCTGTGACAGCCAATCCAGGCATTTCTTCGCTTCGTTCTTCGCCATTTAGATCTGAAAACACACACACACACACATACATACATACATACATGTATATCACACGCGCACACACACACACACACACACACACACACACACACACACATGCGCGCGCGCGCGCGCGCGCGCGAGATCACCCACACACGCACACACACACACACACACACACACACACACACACACCTTATCAGAGATTCCAACATAAATAGTAATGAAATCATTGTTAAACCATCCCTTTCACCAGTGCCAAGATGGGAACAAACAACGGCCTCCTTTGATACGATTCATGCAGATTTGTCAAAAAAAGATTTCACCCAACGTACTAAAAATGTCCGTATGCTTACACCTGGAAAATCAGTACAAGAACCACCAAAAAATTTTCACAGACGGGGCAGCTTTTGTAATACCTGACTTTAAACGTGGAGAAAATGTACCATCTTGGCAGAAATTTTTCGATATTTAGTGCCGAGCTAGCCGCCATCCTAATGTCCTTAAATATATTCTTTATCTCCATCTGAATGTCAGTCACGTACTAGTATGTACTGATTCTAGATCTGCTCTTGAAGCAATCCAGTCTTCAAATTCAAAAATCCGTTTGGAGATGATAACAGAAATAAATCATGTTATACATCTTTTATCCGATAAAGGCACATCAGTTAGTTTTTGCTGGGTCCCCTCTCATTGTGGCATTTCAGCAAATGAGAGAGTCGATCAGGCTGCAAGAAAGGCAGCTCGAAATGTTGAAGGTTCAATTCCCCTTAATATTCCTTTGGATTTAACAGAATGCAATATTCTTCTAAACAAAACATCGGATGAAAGTTTCAGAAACTTGATAATGAAATCGGATACTCAGTATTATCAGAGTGTGTTTAAATTTTGTGGCAAAATCAACTCGAAAACCTCGTCAAGCAATCACCTTGCTTCTCTGTCTAGAGAGATTAGAAGTTTACTGCACAGAATGCGGTTAAATTCCCTTCGTACGAAGTTCTGTAAAAACATTAGATGTATGTGTGGAGAAACACTCGGTGTAGGACATCTATTAATCATTGCCCAAGAGCAAGGGAATTATATCGTCAGTCGGGCGTTTGTAGTTTATCTGACGGATCCAGTCCGTCATCTGTGTCCAAGATTTTGAATGACTACTCTTTTCTTTCCTCAGTTTTTGTAAAATGTTTGTTACACAGCCCAGTGGGCATTTACCTTTGATGTTCTATCCTTTAATATTAGATTGTTAATTACTTAGCATTACTACAGTACTCTTGCTCTCTATGCTACACTCAGTTTGAAGCGTATTTGCCTAAATCCGGAAAAATTGACACATTTACATACAAGCGCGCGCGCACACACACGCACGCACGCACACCACGCGCGCATATACGCGCGCGCGCGCGCGCGCGCACACACACACACACACACACACACACACACACACACACACACACACACACACACACACACACACACACACACACACACACACACACATACACGCTCACACACAAACTCACATCCACATTTGTCCCTCTATCTGGCCATCTCAATCTCAACTCATATCATAGGAAATGTTTTTTCATACAACACATTATCAAGAAACTACTACACA
>JADBJO010009833.1:52039-62039 GCA_016801955.1 Conus betulinus
GGGAGGTAGTTAGTACAAGAGGTCTGAGTGCCAGGCATTGTTGCGATGGCATTTTTGACACTCTTTGAAACGAGGACACCGATCACAAAAAGGACCTAATTATAGCGGACACGCCGCCCCTGAGAGAGAAGAGGCAACATGCATGAACAGATGAAAGCTCCATCCCGTAGGACAGCAATTGTTTCAGGCTAAGCCTCATGCACACGTTTCGGGGCTATAGCGCCTTTTCTATAGAGCAAAATGGCCGATTTTGGCGGGAGCGACTGAGACAAACAAATACAGCCAATCAAGAGAAAGGGCTGGTTGGAAAACGGCTAGCTTTACAACAAATTTCAGTTTGATGTTCCCTCAGGGCTTGTCCATTATTAGCAACAAGCCACCGAACGAAAGCAACATTAGATTTTCAAATTATTCGGTAGTTTTGAAACTGCAAAGAGAATAAGTAAACAATTTTGCCCAATTGCGATCCAAAAAACAAGGAAAGAAAAAGAGAAAAGAAAAGAAAAAAAAGAAAGAAAGAGAGAAGGGCACAGGATGAGAGATCACTCTTGATGTATAATTGAACTCAATGAAATCGGCCCGTTCAACTCAGTTTCCCACGCAAGTGTGACGAGGCAAAGATTTGATGTGATAACCCACGCTTGTATCTATCAAACAGAGTTTACGATGTCTCCAATCTTGATCAATTAATGAACTAAACAACTTAATTGTTCAGAAAAAAACAAGTTTTATAATCTTACAGTTTTTTTTAACTCAACAAGTGAGAGGAAATTTGTATTCGTGCGCGCGCGCGCGCGCGCCACAACACACACACACCACACACACACACACACACACACGTATACACACACATACTCATTGATATACTGATACACATAGATAGATAGATAGATAGATAGATAGATAGATAGATAGATAGATAGATAGATAGATAGATAGATAGATAGAACAGATTATTACCCGCTCTTCGACGCCATCCCAAACCAGATTTTCTTTTCTGTTAATTAATTCTAGTGGTCCTAAAACAAGAGTCCAGACTCAGCGCTTCACTTTCGAGTCCCTCGGACGCCTGGCCTTTCGGAACAGGTTAGTGGTGCCGCAGAGCTATGACCAAATCGATGGCCTTCTGGCATGGCTGGAGAGCTGTCGCCCCTCACAACAAAGGGCCCGCCACATCACAGTGTTTAGGAGCGGGACAAAAGAGAGGAATGGGACACATCAATAACTCTGCAAACGCTCGCCTCGCCTCTCAAAGGCCGTGAAATCTCTATGACATCGAGACATAATAGTCAGCTTATGTTCTGTCGTTCTGGGTGTCGTTAAAGTGCCAGGTTTCCGCTCTCTCTCTCTCTCTCTCTCTCTTCTCTCTCTCTCTCTCTCTCTCTCTCTCTGTCTCGTCTCTCTCTCTCTCTCTCTCCTCTCTCTCTCTCTCTCTCTATCTCTCCCTCTCCAGATCTTTAGGAAAATCGTAATGACCTTTGGTCCCCATCGCCATCCATGGCTGTTGAAGTTGATCCTGCAGTCACTAGGACTGTGAAGCCCTTTGGAACCCCATCCCCATATTTCTGTCTATTCATTGACTGTTGAAGTTGACATGTCACTAGCTAGCTGAATATTAACGGAATAATCCTCATTTTCTGTCTATTCATGGCTGTTGAAGTTGACCCTGTATGTCACTAGCTAGCTGAATGCTAACGAACATAATCCTCATTTTCAATCTATCCATGGCTGTTGATGTTTGATACTGCATGTCGCTAGCTAGCTGAATACTGATGGACATAATCCTCATTTTCAGTCTCACTGATGATCGTTCAAAATACCAATCAGAAAAGACAGAAAGAAAGAAAAGACTCTCATGGTCCTTCCTTTCCTGCTCTCACAGTGACCTCCCTTTCCACTTCCAATTCAATGTCCATGCCTAGATAGATACTGTTATACTGCTAAAATGCGCTGACTTCCTCAGTACAAGGTAATGCAGTACTCTAGCTTGTAAGAGTTCGTTGTAGATCCTGTGGTAGATGTTCAGCTCGCAGACGACAAAATACACCAGGCGGTATTGAAACGAAGAGGATCCCTTTATTTACAAACGTTTTGAAAATATAGGAAACAAAAAACAAACCACTGACCTTCAGGTTCAATAAGTCGTACAGGAAATCAATCGTACATGCAGCAGCAAATATTCTACTAATGGCAGCTTCTCGTCGACTAGACTCAAACTCAATGAAGACTCGAACACTTCTAGACTAGAACTCCTCAACAAATCTCGAACACTTCTTGACTCTCTCTCTCTCTCTCTCATCTCGCTCTCTCTCTCTCTCTCTCGCCTGTGTATCTCTCTCTTGCACAGCTCTCGTTCTCCTGTATGATATCAAAAAAGAATATTCTCGAACCTACTCGATTATTCTTTTCTAGAATATTTTGCATATCAGTAAGCTTAAACCAATCAAATTGTGACGAGCGTATGCGAATGTAATTCGGTCAGCTTCTACACATTCTCGAACTTTCGGCAAAGCATTAGCAACTTACGGAAACCTGGAGAGCATTCTCACATAATCTTGAAATTCCAATCGCATTATCAATCGATCCAAAAACAATACTGAACAATTAGGCATACATTCACTTTCCAAACGTTTTAAATAAATCAATAATAGCACTAATCTCACGGAAAATACAAAGATCTAAAAGCGATAAATAAAAGGAGGCTTGCAACGCGTCATTATTGCTATGACGTCTTTCACAAAAGTTCCCTCTCTCTTGTCTCCTTTTAAAGTATAACAGATACAGTGGAGTGTGCACCTATGTGCGTGAGTGGGAGGAGGGCAGTTGTGTGTGTGTGTGTGTGTGTGTGTGTGTGTGTGTGTGTGTGTGTGTGTGGTCGATCTAACGTTGATGTGTGTGTGGTTGTGTGTGTTTTGTTCTGTGTCTTTCTGTGTTGCTACGACTACGTTGATTTTCATATTCTGTTCTCCCCCTTGCTACAATGTTATCTTCATTAGCCCCTCTAATGTTCTTCTTTCCTATTTCCTATCATTATTATCCCTACTGTGTAAAGCTCTTTGAAATGTCTGCCTTCTGTCTTTACTTTCTTCAAAAGTAAAGTCTTATTCTAAGACACCCTTTAAATCCTTTCCTAATTCTCATCATTACTGTATTATTGGTTCACAAAGCCTGCTGAATGGCTTTATTCTGCCTGTTTATTTTCCTAGACAGATGTTACAAGCTTTTGAACCTGGCTTTCCCTGGTCCATACTCTCCCTCTTTGCACTCTCTCTCTCCTCCCTCTGTCTCTTGTCCTGTCAACACTGCAGTCACTTCCAAAAGGAAACACACGACACACACTTACGGTCTACACACTACACACACACACACACACACACACACACACACACACACACACACACACACATATATGCATAATATATATATATATATACATACATATTGCATATATATATATACATATCCCCCTTCATCTCACACACATTCGCACGCACCTACAGTCCCCCTTCATCTCCCCAAATCCTTCCGCTCACCCATCCTTCGCCTACGCTCCTCTTCTTTTACCTGCCTGTATCATAGTTGATATCGCAATCCAACCCCAAAGGAAACACGTGACACACGCACGCACATACAGAGAGAGAGAGAGGGGAGAGAGAGAGAGGGGGAGAAGAGAGAGCCAGAGGAGGACAGAGAGAGAACAGGGGGAGAGAAGAGACAGGCAGACAGGCAGACTAGATTGACAGAGAGAACAGGATCAGAGGAAGACTTGTTGACTCTTATGGACTGTACCAGATGGACTTGCGATAAAAAGATGGAAGCCTGGCTTACTTTGTCAAAATTGCAGATAAGCCCCCTCTACGACATGTGCTGTGTGCCCCCTGGCTTCACTGTGCCACCCTTAGATAAACCCCCTCCGACGACATGTGCTGTGTGCCCCCTGGTTTCACAGTGCCACCCTTAGAGAAACCCCCTCCACGACATGTGCTGTGTGCTGTGTGCCCCCTGGCTTTCACTGTGCCACCCTTAGATAAACCCCCTCCACGACATGTGCCCCCTGGTTTCACAGTGCCCCCTAGATAACCCCCCTCCACGACATGTGCTGTGTTGCCCTTAGATAAACCCCCTCCACGACATTGTCTGTGTGCCCCCTGGCTTCACTGTGCCCACAATTAGATAAACCCCCTCCACGACATGGCTGTGTGTGTGATGTGTGCCCTCTCCATATGTGCTGTGTGCTGTGTGTCCCCTGGCTTCACTGTGCCACCCTTAGATAACCCCCTCCAAGACATGTGCTGTGTGCTGTGTGCCCCCTGGCTTCACTGTGACACCCTTAGATAACCCCCTCAAGACATGTGCTGTGTGCTGTGTGCCCCCTCCATGACATGTGCTGTGTGTGTGCCCCCTGGCTTCACTGTGCCACCCTTAGATAAACCCCTCCCAGACATGTGCTGTGTGCTGTGTGCCCCCTGGCTTCACTGTGCCACCCTTAGATAAACCCCCTCCAAGACATGTGCTGTGTGCTGTGTGCCCCCTCCATGACATGTGCTGTGTGATGTGTGCCCCTGGCTTCACTGTGCCACAATTAGATAACCCCCTCCAAGACATGTGCTGTGTGATGTGTGCCCTCTCCACATGTGCTGTGTGCTGTGTGTCCCCTGGCTCCACAGTGCCACCCCTGTCTCTGAGGAAAAAAGATGACAAATCAAGGCCTAGATTTCTTCCAAGGGTAGGTATATCCCCCACCATTGACCTGGGTTATAGCCCCTTCACTGCACCGGCCTTCTCCCTCAACCTGCGTCACCCCTCCCACTCCCATCACTCTCCTACCCCCTGTTCCTGACCTTTACCCCTCTCCCCTTCCTTCATATTTCTGTCTTGTAAACAAAGCACTAATCACCAAAGGACTTTCCCAACACCTTAAACAAAGCGGTAATCAGCCAAAGGACTTTCCAACACCTTAAACAAAGCAGTAATCAGCCAAAGGACTTTCCAACACCTTAAACAAAGCACTCATCACCCAAAGGACTTTCCAACACCTTAAACAAAGCACTCATCACCCAAAGGACTTTCCAACACCTTAAACAAAGCACTCATCACCCAAAGGACTTTCCAACACCTTAAACAAAGCACTCATCATACCAAAGGACTTTCCAACACCTTAAACACAAACACTCATTACCCAAAGGACTTTCCAACACCTTAAACAAAGCACTCATTACCCAAAGGACTTTCCAACACTTAAACAAAGCACTCATCACCCAAAGGACTTTCCAACACTTTAAACAAAGCACTCATCACCCAAAGGACTTTCCAACACCTGCTATGTGTGTGCACCGGAAATGTGTAATGCTTGTTGGCGTCTCGCAAGCCATGGCGTCAACCTTGGCCTGGACTGTTTGATGAATGACTACTTTTTTCTTTTACTGAATAATGCATGTAGGTCTGACAGACAATGAAACTATTTGACTGAAAGTTGTTGAATTATGCTGCTCGGACGAAAGTGCTAACAGATTTTGGCTGATCAGTACAAGCTAATTACTCTAAACTGGAGCCTTTTTTTACGCTTGGAAATTTCAAGACTGACCTAAACTAGGTTGCAAAAATCAGGTCTGTTTCATTTATGGCGAGTGCGTGTGACAGTCTGGAAGTGAAGTTGGCTGGGGGAAAAAACCTCCATATTAACAGGTGGCATTTATGCATCGTAAATTAAGTTTTATTATCCTCCATGCTCTTAATAGGATCAAAGGGTTACTCAAACAAAAAGCGTGTGCGTGCACCTGCTTCATGTATCTGTGCTCGTGTGTGTGCGTGCTTGTGTGTGCATGTGCGCATGTGCGTGAGTGTGTGTGTATGTGTGTGTGTGTATTTGTGTGTGTGTGCACTCACATGCATGCGCCTGCATGTTTGTGAGTGTGTTTGCGAGAGTGTGTGTGTGTGTGTGTGTGTGTGCGCGCGCGCGTGCGCGTGTTGTGTGTGTGTGGTGTGTGTGTGTGTGTGTGTGTGTGTGTGTGTGTGTCTGTGTGTCTTGTGTGTATGTGTGTGTGTGTCTTTGTGTGCCTGTATGTGTGTGCGTGTCTTTGTGTGCATGTATGTGTGTGCATGTCTTTGTGTGTGTGTGAGTGCGTGTGCGTGTGTATGTGTGTGTGCGAGTGTGTGTGTGTATATCTGTGTGTGTGTGTGTGTGTGTGTGTGTGTGTGTGTGTGTGTGTGTGTGGTGTGTGTGAAAGACAGAGAGAGAGAGAGAGAGAGAGAGAGTGCGTGTGCGTGTGTGTGTGTGTGTGTGTGTGTGTGTGTGTGTGTGTGTGTGTCTGTGTCTGTGTGTGTGTGAAAGAGAGAGAGAGAGAGAGAGAGAGAGTGTGTGTGTGTGTGTGTGTGTGTGTGTGTGTGTGTGTGTGTGTGATGAGTATAGGCCACTAAACCAAAACTGGAAAAAGCTTACCTCGCACAGGGAACAAAGACAAAGACTTTTCCGGAAACGTACACCTGAAAAGCCACCGTGAAGTCGCCTAGTGTCAGTGACCCATGGCCACGTGTCTACCACTGTGCTCACTCGTCCATCATCCCTGACAGACAGACAAACACGCGCCCTTCCTCCTCACCCTCTGCTGACGCCAAGATAGCAGGAAGGGGAGAGGGGTGACCGCAGAGGGGGAGAGAAGGGGGGAATCGGTGTGTGTGTGTGGTGGGGGGGGGGGGAGGGGTGGATAGAGAGCCGAGTGAGGTGTACGGGGAAGTAATGGGAAACGGAAAGGGGAGAGAAAGTGGTGTGGAGAGAGAGGTCAGGTCAGTTAAGCTTAACTGTCGGTGAAATATCAGTTAGAAAGTGCCTGGATCACTGACCTCCCCAGGCAGAAAATGCTTGGTTTACTGACCTCCCCCAGTATGGGTAACAATAAAAAAAATCTCTTATAACACACACACACACACACACACACACACACACACACACACAATACAACACACACACACGCAAACGCACGCATGCAAGTGCGCGCGCACACACACACACACACACACACACACACACACACACACACACATACACACACGTAGTGACAGAGACTGAGACATAAAGATAGACAGAGACAAAGAGAAAGAGTACATGTGCATTAGAGAGAGAGAGAGAGAGAGAGAGAGAGAGAGAGAGAGAGAAAAGGAGGGAGGGAGGGAGGGAGGGAGAGCGGGAGGTGGAAGTAATCAGTGTTTGATCACTGTCCAAACTACAAAATGGAAAACACACAAAATTCGATTTTGCTGCTGTATCTTCTCCTCCTTCCAGCCCTCCTACCCCATTCCATCTCTTTTCCCTCTCCCTTCGCTCTCTTCTGTCTGTCTGTCTGTCTGTCTGTCTCTCTCTCTCTCTCTCTCTCTCTCTCTCTCTCTCTCTCTCTCTCTCTCTCAATCGTGCTCTGTATTACCTTCAGTCTAACTGCATTCCTAATGTTCCTAATCAACATTCTTCTCCTCATCATACTCCGTTGCCTCTTCTCATTTTCCCAAAGTCAAGCACCGAACAAAAGTGTCAAGACATTTTGTAAGTTGTCACAGTCATAGCCTCACTTTGAAAAACGTATGGGGAAGCAATCCATGGTTACGTCCTGCCTGCCGTAAATACACGTCTATTGCTGATTGGTCGCTAAGCACATTCATAATGAACTGCGTCCAAAAAGTTCTTTACACCTCAGCAGGTGTTAAAAAAGCGCCACAGGGCTAAAGAAATGCACGCACATGCGTGTGTGTCTGTGGACTTTACATGCTTTCACAGATCTCTGTATTCCAACCACTTCAATGGCTGATCATTCTCAGTACCAAAGCAAACGGACATGTGGTGAAGGACAATAAACAGGCACCTGCAGAATAACGTACAAGGACTGATGTCCCATTAGAGTTCCAAGTCGATTATTGAACCTGTTAAGTGCCACTGTGGTGTCAACCACGGTGAACGACATTCAGGACGGTTACTGACCCTGCCAAGCTGAAGGCCAAGTGACATTTCAGACATTTTTCACGGCAGAGTGGGCTTGACAGAATATAAGTAAAAGGAACAAGTTCACCCGTTTCGCATGAGACTGAACTGATCATAAGGAAAAAAAGGAACATTTTGGTCTATTTTCTATGCATTGGTCTTATATAACAGGGTGTAAAGGGAACGAACGAACCAATTCCATCCATGTTAATGAATATAACAATGATCTTAACGATCTATATATGGTAACAGACAGCGCTGTTAAAGCATACCAGAATGACCTTAGTTGATACAAGAATGAAAGGCAGTTTTAAAAGTTTGTCCGAATGGACTGAAGTGAACGTAAATGATAAAAGACCAATTCTATCCATTAAAGCATGTCGGAATGGGTTTAACCAATCACAAAGAGAAAGTAAAGGAGAAAAGGTAGAGAAAACGGCGCAAACGATGAACAAATTGATCAACAACGAAGAGAGACAGACAGACAGACCTCAGGAAAAGTAGGACCACAGGACTGACAGGGCCGATATACAAACCAGCAGGGTAGGGACACACCACCTACATCACGGACAACTCACTCGTTGTGCCCACGCTAGGTGAGAGAGAACCTTACGCACATGTCATTGGCCTACGTCCCCCAGCAGCCTTTGGACAATGAAAAAAGTGGGAAAAGACTGGGCACACAGAACACTTAGTGCAACCTCTTAAAATCAGATTTCAACAGAAACCCTGCTTGGCAGCCGACTACCACAACAGAATGGTTCCCATCATGTGGGCTATAGGCTTACAAGGTAAGCTTGTATTCATGAACTAGGAGAGTGAGAAGAAGAGGTGGGTGGGGGGTAGAGAGGGCCTGGGGGCAGAGAGAGAGAGAGAGGTGGAGGGCTAGAAGAGATTGAAAGGGAGGTAGGGACAACGAAGAACAGAACAGGCGACAGACACGACTATAATAACACACAGTAGACGATAGTTCAACAAACAGTTATTTATGGGGCGGGGTCAGAGTATGTCACCTGTACAATGTGAACGCTTACTTAGTACCAGCATCTGAATACCCTGAATCCAAAGTAGCCTTTGAAAAAAAAAAAATATATATGCACTTCAGCATTTTAAGCCACCAAGTGGAAAAACACTCCGATCAGGAGTACAGAGAAAATATGGGCATGAATTTGGGGAACGTGGGGAGGAACGAGAAGGGGGAGGGAGGGAGGGTGTGTGTGAAAGTGGGTGTAAATATCACACGACATTCACAACCTCGATCAGCTCCATGAAGATACACTTTTTCATGTATTCAAGGACGAGTAACATCGCATCTGGTTCTCACATAACATGGAGAAAAAGAGAGAAAGAAGACGGGGTGGGAATGGGGGGAGGCGGGGTAGCAGAGAAAGCGTCAGGGAGAGATGATGGGGTCTGAAAAAGAGAGAATGGAATGAGGAAAAAACAAAAAGGTCAGATCGACAGATCCCAGCAAAGTGTGGATAAGAGGACAACAAGGGCCAAACTACAAACGAGCAGGGTAAGGCCAGATCACAGTCATCACGGACAACTCGCCCACTGTGCCCAAGCAAGGTGCGAGAGAACCTTACAAACGTGTCATTGACCTACGTCCCCGAAGTGGCCTCTGGGGAATTTTTTTTTTTCAAAACTAGGAAAAGACGCTGCGCACACAGAACACGGAGTGCAACCTCTTAAATTCAGTGTGTGAACAGAAACCTTGCTCGACAGCTTACCACCTCAGCAAAACGGCTCCCAATATGTAGGCCTATATGCTCACAAGGTAAGCTTGTATTCATGAACCTGGAGAGAGAGGAGGAGGGAGGTGGGTGGGTGGTTAGGGATTGGGGAAGAATGGAGAATGGAGACAGAGACCAGAGAGGGGGGGGGGGGGGGGAGGGGAGAGAGTGAGAAGAGGAGAAGGAGGGTGGCAGGGACGAAGAGGCAGGTAGGCACAAAGATGAACAGAACAGAGGTGACACACCAGACTAGAAAAAACACACAGTAGAGGATAATTCAACAGACGGTTATTTATGG
>JADBJO010009833.1:67039-79053 GCA_016801955.1 Conus betulinus
TTTTCAAAATGTCATTGCTTTTGGCAAACCCCAAACATACGTTTGGTCTTGCAAACTTCATTGCCAAAGCATTTGAACTTAGAAATTCAATTAATACTTAGTTACGCTTTTGTGTGTGTGTGTGTGTGTGTGTGTGTGTGTGTGTGTGTGTGTGTGTGTGTGTGTGTGTGTGTGTGTGTGTGCGTGTGTGCATTCTTTTCCCAACCTCTCATTATTTAGTTCCTTTTCTGCATGTTATACTCTACTTTTATGTTGTTGCGTTTCCAATGATATGTACTATGGTCATTACATTACATTTAATGTTCCCCATATGAATTATTGCATTATATCCTATGTTACCCACACCTTCTTTTTCTTGTATGACATGGGCAAATGGCCTTGTTCATTAAACATTCGTTGATCGTTGATCCTCTCTCTCAAACACCAGATCGTACTATTTTTTATTTTTCCCTGTAACAGGGACATTTGCTAACGGGTCATTCTGGGATAAGTCAAGGAGGCAAGATATTAAGGGGTCTTTTATCTACGCTTCTCTCTCTCTCCTCTCTCTCTCTCTCTCTCCTCTCTCTCTCTCTCTCTCTCTCTCTCTCTCAAACACACACACACACACACACGCGCGCATACACACACACACAACACACACACACACACACACCACACACAACACACACACAAAGCACACACGCACGCACGCATACACACAAGCACGCATGCACAACACACACACACACACACACCACACACACACACACCACACACACTCACACACACACACACACACACACACACACACACACACACACACACAAGAGGACCAGCATGACACTGCGTGGCTGTCCAGCAGAGGAGGTGTGAAGGTCCGAGAAGAGACAGCTGCAGGCAGGACAGGCTGAAATGCCCCCAAGCTCCATAGGCTTCACCTGGCTGCTGTTTCACCCCTGGTCCCCTGGGCTTCACCCTGGCTGCTGTTTCACCCCCTGGTCCCTGGGCTTCACCCTGGCTGCTATTTCACCCCCCAGATCTCTGGGCTTTACCTGGGCTGCTATTTCACCCCCAGTTTCGCTGGGCTTTACCTTGGCTGCTATTTCACCCCCCAGATCGCTGGGCTTTACCCTGGCCGCAATTTCACCCCCAGATCCCTGGCCTTTACCCTGGCCGCTATTCACTCACCCCCCATATTCCTGGGCTTTACTTTGGTTGCTATTTCACCCCCCAGATCCCTGGGCTTTACCCTGGCCGCTACTTCACCCCCCCAGATCGCTGGGCTTTACCTTGGCTGCTATTTCACCCCCAGATCGCTGGGCTTTACCTTGGCTGCTATTTCACCCCCCAGATCTCTGGGCTTTACCCTGACTGCTATTTCACCCCCAGATCCCTGGGCTTTACCCTGGCCTCTATTTCACCCCCCAGATCCCTTGGCTTTACCTGGCTGCTATTTCACCCCCCCCCCCCCCCCCCAGATCTCTGGGCTTTACCTGACTGCTATTTCTTCTTCCCCAAGATCCCTGGGCTTTACCCTGACCGCTATCCCCCCCCCCCCCCCCGCCCCCGATCCCTTGGCTTTACCTTGGCTGCTATTTCACCCCCAGACCCCTGGGCTTCACACCTTGGCTGCTATTTCACCTCGCAGATCCATGGGCTTTACCCTGGCCGCTATTTTTTTCCCCAAGATCCCTGGGCTTTACCCTGGCCGCTATCCCCCCTCTCCCCCCCCCCCCCCCCCCAATCCCCTGGCTTTACCTTGGCTGCTATTTCACCCCCCAGATCCATGGGCTTTAACCTGGCCGCTATTTCACCTCCCAGATACCTGGGCTTTACCTTGGCTGCTATTTCACCCCCCAGATCCCTGGGCTTTACCTTCCTTGGCTGCTATTTCACCCCCCACATCTCTGGTCTTTACTCTGACCGCTATTTCACCCCACCCCCACCCCCCACCCCCATCCCCGATCCCTGGGCTTTACTCTGACTGCTATTTCACCCACCCCCCCACCCACCCCCGATCCCTGGGCTTTACCCCTGGCCGCTATTTCACCTCCAGGTACCTGGGCTTTTACCTTGGCTGCTATTTCACCCCCCAGATCGCTGGGCTTTACCTTGGCTGCTATTTCACCCCCCCAGATCTCTGGGCTTTATCCTGACTGCTATTTCACCCCCCAGATCCTGGGCTTTACCCTGACCGCTATTTCACCCCCCAGATCCCTTGGCTTTACCTTGGCTGTTATTTTCACCCCCAGATCTCTGGCTTTACCCCCTGACTGCTATTTCTTTTTCACCCCTAGATCCCTGGGCTTTAACCCTGGCTACTATTTCACCCCCCCCCCCCTCCCCATGGTAATTGGGCTTTACCCTGACTGCCATTTCACCCCAGATCTCTGGTCTTTACCCTTACTGCTTTATTCCCCCCACCCCACCCCCAATCCCTGGCTTCACCATGGCTGGTATTTCACCCACCCAAATCCTGGGCTTTACCTTGGCTGCTATTTCCACCCTGCTGGTCCCTGGGCTTTACCCTGGCTGGTATTTCACCCTCCTGATCCCTGGGCTTTACCCCCGCTGGTATTTCACCCCCCCCACCCCCCCACCCCAGATCCCTGGGCTTTAACCCTGGCTGGTATTTCACTCCCCAGATCCCTGGACTTTACCCTGGCTGCTATTTCACCACCACCACACCACCACCACCACCACCACCACCCCACACCCCCACCTCCCAAGATCCCTGAGCTTCCATCCTGGCGGGTATATTCACACACACACACACACCCACACACACACACACACACACACACACACACACACCCTTCCACACGGTCTACTCCTTGTCGTGGTGTGGGAGCTTGTGTACCTCTATGACCCAGAGAGCTATGCCAGCGGGAGCTGTGTGCTCCTGGTAGGGGCCACCCAAGCTGGACAAGTCGAAGGGTAGAGGTCAGACTAATGTAGACCAATTCACCCCGGAGATTAAACGGGGTTTGTGTGGGACTAACACCCCTTCTTGGGCAGATGGGGCTCATTAATCTGGAAAGACAGCCCACCTAGAGAAAAGGAAAACTCTGATCTCAAACATCCGCTGCCCTGCAGCTATACCCACTCTTAGGAAAGCTTCGGGGTCAACCCTGAGGAAAAATCCGGAGTCGGAGTCCCCAAGGCAGTCCGAGGCTGTATACAGCAACGTTCTGCACTGGATCCATGTGTATCGGCGTTTGCCTTTCCAATGGATCATTCCAGCGACGTGGGAGGGGGGGGGGGGGCTGCTGCATTGGAACAGCTTGCCCTCCATACTTACTTACCCAGGCTTTGCGTTCTGGAGAGGTCACTCAAGCTTCGCTTTGCAGCGTCGATAAAACACGGGAAGTAGCAGTCTACCGGTTATAAGTCTGCACACTCACTGGCGTAGAGTCAGACGTGAGGCGCTGCTTCCGACGGTGGAGAGGTCATCGCATCTCACTGGGCAGCTACCGCCAGCCTTAAGCTGGGCAGGTCCCCAGCCAGTAAGGTGCTGCCTCGCCACGGTCCGTTAGCCTCACTGGGTGCGTGGGGTTTAGGGTGAAAACCGATAAGCGGATCGATAACTATGCACCAGGCAACAGAAAAATGAAAACTTCCGCCCTAAAATTGGGTAGGTGGGAACGTAAGGACAATGACACCAGGCTTTTCTGACGACCTGCAGGAAGTAAACGATGTTCGCAAGACAGCCGTCATCGACAGAGAACTGAGCAGACTGCAGATGGACATTGTCGCCCTTCAAGAAACCAGGCTCCCAGAAAACAGGATCTGTGAGGGAGAGACTTCACCCTGTTCTGGCAGGGCAACCATCAGACGAGGTCAGAGAACACGGCGTGGGATTCGCAGTTAGAAACAGATTATTTGGAGTCCATAACTCCACCAGTAGAACGAACAGAACGAATCCTGTCTCTCTGACTCCAAACATCATCGGGACCAGTCAGTCTAATTAGTGCCTACGCACCAATTTTGGCATCCACAGCAGAAGCAAAAGACACGTTTCATGACGACCTCAGTGCTGCTATAAGGAGAATTCTAGATAGAGAATTACTGTTCATCGCAGACGATTTCAAAGCCAGAGTAGGTGTCGATCACAACTCCTGGCCAACCTGCTTGGGTCAGTTCGGCACTGGGAAAAATGAACAAGAATGGCCAGCGCCTGCTAGAGCTCTGCTGTCATCATGGGGTTTGTGCGTCAGTAACACCTTCTTCTTCACACGAAGCCTCAGCATCGAGTCTCTCTGGAGACACCCTCCATCCAAACACTGGAATCAGCTCGATCTGATCCTCATTAGACGTGTCAACCTTTTCAGCATCAAGATCACTCGCAGCTACCAGAGCGCCGATTGTGACACCGACCACTCTTTGGTGTGCAGCAAAGTGAAGCTCCGCGCGAAGAAACTACACAGTACGAGAAAGGAGGGCCGGCCTCGCATCGACACCAGCAAAACACGCGATCAAAGAAAAGTGGAGGAGTTCGCACGCGTGCTGGAGGAATATCTCCCCGGCGCACCCACTACAAATGCCCAAGACCGATGGGAACACTTCAGAGATACTGTCTACAACGCCGCCAAGTCCACCTTTGGCAAGAAGACCAGCAAGTCAGCTGATTGGTTCGAAGCCCATTTAGAAGAAATGACACCAGCATCGAGACCAAGATAAACGCCCTGATAGCATACAAAACCAATCCCAGTGAGCAGAACCTCCAGGTTCTCCGTGCTGCTCGCAGCAAAGTCCAGTAGTGTGCCAGGCAATAAGCCAACGATTATTAGCTTCAGCTCTGCTCCCAGATTCAGATCGCAGCTGACACAGGCAACATTTAGACGATGTATGACGGCATCAAGCAGGCACTGGGCCCAACACAAAAGAAAACTGCCCCTTTGAAATCAGCTACAGGGGAGGTGATTCAGGACAGAGAAAACACATGGAGCGCTGGGTAGAACACTACACTGAGCTATATGCAAGGGAAAATGTAGTCACAGAGACGCCCTGAATACCATAGAGCGCCTACCAGAACTGGAACAGCTTGACAGAGAACCAACCATAGACGAACTCAACAAAGCCCTGCACTCTCTTGCCTCTGGCAAGGCACCAGGAAAAGACGGGATTCCCGCCTAAGTACTGAAGTGCTGTAAAGAGACACTTATCACGGAGTTGCATGAAATCCGCTGCCTCTGCTGGAGTGAAGGCGAAGTATCACAAGACATGAGGGATGTTAACGTTGTCACACTGTACAAAAACAAAGGTGACAGAAGCGATTGCAATAATTATCGTGGCATATCCCTCCTTCGTATCGTTGGGAAAGTCTTTGCATGAGTAGTACTGAAGAGGCTCCAAATACTTGCAGAGCAAGTTTATCCTGAATCGCAGTGCGGTTCCCGTACCAACAGATCCACTATATATGATCTGCTCCCTTAAACAACTTCAGAAGAAATGTAGGGAGCAAAGGCAGCCACTCTTCATCGCCTTCATAGATCTCACAAAGGCTATCGATCTGGTCAATATGGGTGGCCCTCTTCAAGATCCTCCCCAAGATTGGATGTCCACCCCAAACTTCTCAGCATCATCAGATCCTTCCACGAAGACATGAAAGGCACTGTCGTCTTAGACGGCTCAACATCAGCTGCCTTCAACATACAGAGCGGAGTGAAAACAGGGTTGCGTCCTGGCTCCCACCCTGTTTTGGAATCGTCTTTGCTGTGATGCTGAAACACGCATTTGGTCCTGCAGCTGAAGGTATCTACCTCCGAACCAGAACAGACGGAAAGCTCTTCAACCACTCCAGACTAAGAACCAAGACTAAAATCAAGCTGAGGTGCCTGCGGGACTTCCTCTTTGCAGACGACGCAGCAGTAAACCGCCCACTTAGCCGAGGACCTACAGCAGCTCATGACTCGCTTCAGCGATGCCTGCCAAGACTTCGGGCTTACCATAAGCTTGAAGAAAACACAGGTCATGGGACAGGATGTTGACTCTCCCCCAGTCATCAGCATCAATGACCATGAACTGGATGTCGTCCATGACTTTGTTTATCTGGGCTCAACTATATCAGACACCCTCTCACTTTTTTTGTTTATCTGGGCTCAACTATCTCAGACACCCTCTCACTTGACGCAGAGCTCAACAAGCGCATCAGCAAGGCAGCTACCACCATGACCAGATTGACAAAGAAAGCATGGAACAACAGCAAGCTGACCGAGCACACAAAGATCCAGATCTACAGAGCCTGCGTCGTGAGCACCCTCCTGTATGGCAGCGAGTCTTGGACTTTGTGTGCCCGACAAGAGCGAAAGCTCAATGATTTTCATATGCGTAGCCTCCGACGCATCCTGAACATCACCTGGCAGGGCAAGGTCCCAAACAACACTGTCCTGGAAAGAGCCAGATGCACCAGCATGTACACGCTGCTGAAAAAAGAGACTTATGAGCTGGCTCGGCCATGTCGTGCGCATGGATGACGGACGGATCCCTAAAGACCTCCTCTATGGAGAACTTGTGCAGGGAAAACGTCCCACAGGCAGACCACAGCTGCGATTCAAAGACGTGTGCAAGAGGGACCTAAAAGCCTTGAACATCGACCAGAACAACTGGGAAGCAACATCCCTCGAACGGTCAGCCTGGAGACAGACTGTACAGAAAGGTCTCTCCAAGTTCGAAGAGACACTCTCTCAGCAGCACGGGGAAAAGAGAATGAGAAGAAAGGCTGCAGCCCAGGCAGACAGACCAGCGTCAGACTTCATCTGCGCCCTCTGCCACAGGGACTGTCATTCCTGCGTCGGATTGGCCAGCCACACCCGTCGCTGTACCAGAACAGTCACCTAGAGCGCAGCTCCATAGTCTTCCCAGACTGAAAGATGCCTACATAGTGCCCCCCCCCCCCCCCCCCCCCTGCAATGGGCTTTACCCTGGCTGGTATTTCACCCACCAGATCCCTGAGCTTTACCCTGGCTGGTATTTCACCCACCAGATCCCTGGGCTTTACCCTGGCTGGTATTTCACCCACCAGATCCCTGGGCTTTACCCTGTGTGGCATTTCACCCCCAGATCTCTGGGGCTTTACCCTGGCTGGTATTTCATCCCCCCCCCCCCCCCCCTTCATCCCTGGGCTTTACCCTGGGTGGCATTTCACCCCCAGATCTCTGGGCTTTACCCTGGCTGGTATTTCACCCCCCAGATCTCTGGGCTTTGCCCTGGCCGCTATTTTCACCCCCCCAGATCCCTGGGCTTTACCCTGGCTGCTATTTCACCCCCCTGATCCCTGGGCTTTACCTTAGCTGCTATTTCACCCCCCTGATCCTTGGGCTTTACCTTGGCTGCTATTTCACCCCCCAGATCCCTGGGCTTTACCCTGGCTGCTATTTCACACACACACATACACACACACACCCTGATCCCTGGGCTTTACCCTGACTGCTATTTCACCCCCCAGATCCACGGGCTTTACCCTGGCTGCTATTTCACCCCCTGATCCCTGGCTTTACTCTGGCTGCTATTTCACCCCCCAGATCCACGGGCTTTACCTTCGCTGCTATTTCACCCCAATGATCCCTGGGCTTTACCTTGGCTGCTATTTCAGCCCCCTGATCCCTGGGCTTTACCCTGGCTGGTATTTCAAACCCCCCTTCCCCCTCCCCTCCTCCGGTCGCTTTACCTGCGCTTTACCCTGGCTAGTATTTTTACCCCCTGGTCCCTGGGCTTTACCCTGGCCGCTATTTTCAACCCCCAGATCCCTGGGCTTTACCCTGGCTGGTATCCCCCCCCCCCCCTCTCCCCCCAGACCCCTGGGCTTTATCCTGGCTGGTATTTCACCGCCCTGGTCCCTGGGCTTTACCCTGGCAGCTATTTCACCCTCCTGGTCCCCACCCGCCGACACGCATTCCTCATACTTTCGGCCTCAGCGCGGATGGTTCGCCATGGGACGCATTGCACCAGTGACGTCGGCATGCAGGGGAGACAAGAAAGGACTACTGCTGGCACAGGGGGATTAAGCACACAGCACGGCAAGGGTAAATGATGAATGGGAGGAAAGGCCAGTGTAGGGTCGTTAAAAACAACTTAACCACGCTAGGAGAGGAACATTCTGAGCATCTCAATCCAACAAGGCTCCCCCATCCCCACCCCCTCCTGCTCCTCACCCCCCCCCCCCCCCTCCGTCTCTCTCTCACACTTTCTTTTTGCATACACGCACACCATCCAAATCATAATACATGTACACAGTTCACACACACACACACACACACACACACACACACACACACACACACACACACACACACACACACACACCATAGACATTGAGAAAGCGAGACAGAGAGAGGGGGGGGGGGGGGGGTGAGACAACCAGCCAGAGACAGCACAGATGGACAGACAGACAGACAGATAAAGACTGGGGTGAGACAGCCAGCCAACCAGCCAGAGACAGACAGACAGACACAGAGACACAGACAGAGGGAGAGAGAGAGAGAATATCTTCCACAAGGGCAGAAACACACACACACACACACACACACACACACACACACACACACACACACACTAGAAAATAACAAACCAGGTCTAAACCGCAGATCATTTAGAAATGCAAACACAGTTTTCTCACCCCTCAACCTCTCATCAACAAAACAGACTTGGCCCTACCGAAACATGAAGAAAGCAAACAAGAAAACGACCACACCATCACATTCTTTTCTTCTTCATTTCATAGGAATTAAACAAGATCCCTGTGCCGAGTCAGTGTTTGGCGGAGGGGGGGGGGGGGGGGGGGGTAGGTTACACAGGTTGAAAGGGTACGAAGAGTTGACGTTCAGGGAGGAGTTTCCAGTTCGTGTACACAGACTGACAGACCCTGGGTTCAAATCCTGCCCCACTGTCAACTTCCTGTTGCTTACTTTGGTCTTAGCTGCACGGAAGATGAAGGAAAGGCGAGGAGGAAAAGAGGATGGGTAGCTGTCGAAAAGGGGGGGGGGGGGGGGGCACGTGTTTGGGGCAGTAGGGTGTCGGGTGGGAAGGAGAGGTATGTGTGGGAGGGAAAACTTCCATGGTAGATGACAGCGCGCTCAGGTTTCAGGTCTGATAGGTCGAAGAGCTGGTGATAAACCACGTGTGGTGGGCCAAGATTTGGGTCTATTGTTTTTCATGCGCGCGCGCGCGCGCGCGCACACACACACACACACACACACACACACACACACACACACACACACAGGGACCGCACCCGCCAGGGAAGTATGTTCTACCATACGCTTACCACCCCGGCCTCTAATATCTACACACACACACACACACACACACACACACACACACAGAGAGAGAGAGAGAGAGACAGAGACAGAGACAGAGACAGAGACAGAAAGTGGGAGAGACAGACAGACAGGCAGACACTCACACACATAGATACACATACATACAAACACGCACACCCACACACACATACACACACCCGCTAACTCATCAGGACTCGGTTTGTGCCAGGATGGTTAGCTGTACAAAATAGAGGAGACACGTGATTTTAGCTTAGATTTCCACGAAGAAAGAGTTTGGACATGACGAACAGAAATAGCAGTTCAGATAGAAGACGGGTGACCTGGTCAAGCATGGGGTACATACCCATTGGACATGGTCAACCATGGGTTACATATCCATTGGACATGGTCAATCATGGGTTACATATCCATTGGACATGGTTTAACCATGGGGTACATATCCATTGGACATTGTCAACCATGGGTTACATAGCGATTGGACGGGCTTAACTTGTGGATTTTTTCTATTTCCTTCTATGGAAGACCAGCCAAAGGAGTATGGGTCTGTAATGATGTTGCTGTTGTATCCTCGCATAATTACCGTTCTGAAGGGTTAACAGTTTCACTTCTTGGCCACAAGACGGAAAGGGACGAAAGAACTTGAGTTCTCCGCAGCGTCAGACTTGTATATTCCTGTATCATCGGCAAAAACAGGGTGGGAGGCTGAAAGACTCTCTCTCTCTCTCTCTCTCTCTCTCTCTCTCTCTCTCTCTCTCTCTCTCTCTCTCTCTCCTTAGTCCGTGAACTGGGAAAAAGGCCAGATTAAAAGAAGCATTTCCTTACCTTTTTGTACTTCTATTTTTCATTCATTCTTGGCAACAACAAATATAGTACAGATTAAGTCACAGAACTAAAAATAACAGAATAAATGAAATATGCAGTTTACAGGATGTCTCTGTGTGAACATTTGAGATGGGCTAAACAGAAGTTCAGACGACACACTGCGTCACAACAACAACAAGCAGACGAACAAAACCAAACATATCAAAGACCTTCATCACGCAAAATTTTGTTTCTCGCCAGGGTAGGCAGATATATGCTGAAAGAGTTACTCCTCCTGGTTATCTTTTTATATATATATAGAATATCAGACATACGAATTGACACTGTTAATATGAATACAAAGTTTTAAACATTCCTTGAGAAATCTAACTTCATACCTAGTTATAATTTGTAAACACTAACTTTATATTGTACATGTTCAGCGGATTTTTTTTTGTGATAATTTTGTTTGAACGGTTCATGGATGGACCTGAAGTTTGATCCAGATCAACACCACATACTTGAACCACTATGTGACTGGCTCCCAGATGTGTCTTCCTGAACCTAACCTGCCATTGTGGTACAGGAGCCTCGCTTCACCACGCCCTCAGCGACTGCACCGCCCTCCTCAACGTCATGACTGCCATCAGAGACTACAGACGAAATTATTCCTTTCTTATCTATTACCCTAGGGAATCTAGATTATCAATCAATCAATCAATCTCTTCCTAGTCAAAAATGCCTAATACATTGAAGCTTGGCCATCAAAAGATGGCCCGAATGTCGGATTTCCTATCTTTAATTATTTGTTCTACAAAATATATGACGTCACAATAGCAAATTGTTGACAACACTTTCATAGGTTTGCTTTTACTGGATCCCTTCACAGAATTCATGTCACCTTCGGAAATTTCTATACTAGGACACAGTGTATGGTTTTCCTACAGATGAGAAGAATCCAAAAGAGGCTGGTTTACTTGTTTACATAAAAAATGTATTGATTTCAAAGAGACGCACATAATACCCATAACATGGATTCCATATGCATGTTAAAAGATCTAGACCAAGTCTTTCAGGTTTCATCTATTCGAATCCAGCTGAACGCTTCATTTTACTGATGAAGACATTCCTCTTACCATCAGACGAACAACTATTGCTTAATGATTTCAACTCTAATTTAGTGAAATGCGACAGAACGTAGGCTCATTGCTATCGATCACCTAAACTTGCTTGATTGGCTGATCTTCCTGAAACAATTACACCTATCACAGAAACTCTATCGATCACGTCCACACCACAGCAAAGATTAACATACTGGAACGTGTCTGGCCGTTTATGGCCGTGGCGATCGTTTTTCAGTCTGTTTTGAATGGTCTAAAATGTATTTTAAAAAAGGAAGAAAATCCCAAAGCATCGTTATAAATTTGTTAAAGACAAAATTTTTATTTGATTTAAGCTATTCTTACCTGTTTTGCGCGCGTACCAGTTTGCACATCTTATTGACGTTTTTGTGACATGGTCCTATAACTTTTTAAAATATCTATTATAAACATGCACCATCTAAAAGCAAACGTAAAAGTAGTAATCCTAAATTACCAGGATATTCTAAAGAAGTTTGTGGGTGCCATGGATTTGCGCGATTCTGTTCTGTCAACAGGAATTAAAAATGAAATCACAAAACAAAGGAATTCCGTTCATTATCTAAAGCGTACAGCAAAGAAAAAAAGACGGATTTTCATGACAGGTTTTTGTCTATTACGAACAGCAAATTGATTTGATATTCCCTAAACCAACAAAGCAATCGAAATCCCGTTACAAAAGCAGCATTTGTTAAGGAACCATCTTCTGGAAAACTAAATATATGTCTTTGTGAAGAAAGCATATCATAATAACATCTGAAAAGTCTGTTCTTAATAGCTTGAATGTTTTAAAACATTTTCAATGTCTTCT
>JADBJO010009834.1:0-7500 GCA_016801955.1 Conus betulinus
CGCACAGCATATGCAACATTTTCAAAAATAGAAGTCATCGCCTTGACCACGTAAGATCGCACTCGTCAGGTAACAAATTCTTGCTTCTACGTGTACACATCAGCCACTAACCTCATGAGCAAACAGAAAAAGCTGAAACCACAATGTCTGTAGCAAAATATCACAGAGAGATGAGAACTGATCAGATGTACAGCTAAATTGGCGAGATTCACTCCCATGTTTTTGGTCCGCAATGCGGGTTTTGCTTGAAAAGCTCAGTTGTTTAGTGGTTGTAATTCATAAACCATGCTTGCTGATGGTCACAGTGCAACAAGACTGTTTTATTGGTAACGCAGTGCATAAGTTTTATATTGGTTAGTTAAAGAGTGCAGCAACCTATTCAATGGGTTACTGAAATGTATTAAACCTCCTTATTGGTTGGTTGAGCTGTGCCAAGTTCATTCAGTGGTCAGGGTCGCAGCGCAAAACAAGCTCGTTTTGGCTGGTTGTGGGCATGTAAACGAAGCGCCATTCATTGATATTGGCCGTGTCCTGTATATGAGGTAAGTGTGCTAAGGACAATCGTGACCATGTCGAATAAAACACGCAAACAAAAGCGCAAGCCCCGAAAATATCTAGGAAAACCCTCCTTGATGGTTAACGTCTGATAACATGAAGGTAGGGACTAGGCAATTTACGGATTTTCAGAGTGGGAGGGAGAGAGAGAGAGAGAGCGGCGAGCGAGAGAGAGAGAGAGAGGGAGAGGAGAGAGAGAGAGAGAGAGCAAACTAGGAACAAGCAGAAAACAAACACGCAGTAAAACAATCCAAAAGTGCCTTCAGCCCAAATACTCCAGTGGTGCTTGATACATAAGAGTCGCCTATGTGCTGCAATCGTTTCTTGTGCCAATTGCATTCTGCTTCTCCGCCTGCTTTTCCACGGGACCCCCACCACACGCACACACATTTATGTAATCCCCTTCCACACAAAGGCCCCATCTCTAGGTGTCCGCCTTCCCCTCCCATATGCCCCCGAAGCAACCACCATGTGCAAGAGGGAGAACAGGGAGGGGTGGGTGGGATGTTTTGTTGACGTAAAGGCATTCTTCACAGAAGTAAAATATTAAAGTAAAAGACTGCACAAAACACACAACACACACACCACACAAACACACCACACGCGCGCGCGCGCGCGCGCGCCGCACGCCGCAACGCTCACGCACGGCACCACGCACGCACTGTCAATCACGCCACACCACGCCACCCCACGCAACGCACGCACCACGGCACACACAAACCAACACACAACCACACACACATACACACCTCCTGTGCGCACCCACCGCATGTACGGCATGCCCGCACGCACACGCACTCTCTTTTCTCATTCTTCTCTGGTCTCTCTATATCTGTATCCGGTCCACTTGCCCCCGGCTGTCCTCTCGGTCCCTCCTTGGCCTGCCTCTGTCTATACTCTGGCTCTGTCTCCCCCCTCTCGCCTTCTCTCTCTCTGCCTTTGTTGCTTTGGTGCACGAAAACATGTGTGCTCTCTCTCGCTCTCTCTAGCTTCGTATCAGTCTCCTATGGGCTACAGCAGATACTGTGTGTTAGGCTGCTGAAAGCCTCAGTCCGGTGTGCCCCTCCCTTACGCCACTACAGCTGAAGTTGAAAATAAAATGAGGCAGGGAACAGTAAACAATTGACAATAAACAAGTAGAGTAATTCTTGCTCGCATAAGAAAACCTAATACAGAGTAACTTTATTGAAGACTGGCACAGCCTTTTAAACTTGAATACAGTCAGACAAATACAAAGACGAACAATCTAATAGTGGGGGAAAACAAGCGCAGGCTAACAACCCCTCCGTCATCACAGTAATGACTTGGCAAAGATTTGAATTTGAGGCGGGGTGGGGGGGGGGGGGGGGGGGGGGGGGGGAAGAAGTTGAAGATGAAGAAAATGGGAACATAAATTAAAAAAAAAAAAAATTTTAAATATGAAAACTCTTCACTAGCTGCTCGAGGGAACCATCGTAATCCCTTTCGAAGGCAGATCTATTTGTATTGCCTGCTCCTAGGCCTTTCGTCCGCTGGATCGGACTCATCAGGGAGACAAGGCTGATTGTG
This sequence comes from Conus betulinus, assembly GCA_016801955.1. Classification (NCBI taxonomy): domain Eukaryota; kingdom Metazoa; phylum Mollusca; class Gastropoda; order Neogastropoda; family Conidae; genus Conus; species Conus betulinus. The sequence goes on from JADBJO010009834.1 coordinate 2,104, forward strand.
TCTGTGCTCCTGGCGTCAAATAGAGGCACAGCACAGTCCATAATCCTGTGGTGTTCTCACCACTACAGCTGGTCCCATACCCGGATGAGAAAAAGAAGAGGAATGGGTATGGTGTCAAGACCCTCGCCCAATGAAACATCTCGCAGAATGGAAACCGTCATGAATGCATAAAAGGCTTCGTCCTTGAAGAGACCATCTGGTCCAGTTCACACAACACCCCCCCCCCCCCTTCCCTCCCTCCTCCTCACCCCTCACTTGACGGGAGAACAAGACTGGAGCATATTGCACACATCCCCAAAGACACTGGCGTCAAAATCATCATCACCAGACAAAACCTCCAAAAGGGAAGCCCGAGGAGGGAAGCGGAAGCTGGAGCGACTCTAGCGGAAACAGACGAAACTACGAAGCGGATGGCATGGGATCTTCAAGTAAGACAGCCAACAGCTGAAATACATCGAGAAGACAGCTGGAACGAAGGACCAGAAACAAAAAGCTCCGGGAAGGCGTGGGGGGGGGGGGGGGGGGGGGGGGGGGTCTCCTTTTTTGGGGGGGGGGGGGGGGGGATGTGTTAATTGTGTGTTCGTTTTGTGTAAATGTATGATTCCTCTACAAATATAACTAAACGAAAGAAAAAGAAAGAAAATGTGACCCCTCCCTCTCTCTCTCTCTCTCTCTCTCTCTCCTCCTCTCTCTCGTTCCTCTCTCTCTCTCTCAGTCTCCTCTCTCCTCTCTCTCTCTCTCTCTCTCCTCTCTCTCTCTCTCCTCCTCCCTCCTGACCTTCCCCCCCCCTTCTCTCTCCCCATCTCTGTCTCGTTCGGCATTAACTGTGTCGGTTCTCTCTCTCTCTCTCTCTCCTCTCTCCTCACTCTCTCCCTCTCTCTCCTCTCTCTCTCTCTCTCTCCTCTCTCTCTCTCTGCGCTCTCTCCCCTCTGTTCTGCCTGTCAGTCAGTCTGTCTGTCTGTCGTCTGTCTGTCAGTCTTCTGACATGCCTGTCGTTTATTTTCTCTCTCTCCTCTACTCTCGTCTCTCTCTCCCCCTCGCCTCTCTCTCTCTCTCTCTCTCTCGTTTTCTCCCGATTTTCATGAAGACAGAACGTAGTCTCTTTGCTCTTTTAACTCTCCTACACTCCGATGATACAGGATTGTGTGTAAAATGATGGAAAATGATGGCAGAGCGTGGTCGAAAGAGAATGACGTTGTGCCGCACGTCAATCTCCGATTTATGATCGATTTCCTTGAGGTATTTGCCACTATCATAAACTATCGACCTCGTCTTCAGATGGCATATGAGATTGCCGGATTGTCTCCCTGGCGATGACTGGGCGCATCTTCGTTCATCTCTCTCTACCGCTTCTCCTCTCGATACATATCCCTCTCATCTCTCTCGCTTACGCTTCCCCCTCTTTCCATATTTCTCTCCCTATGTCTCAATCTCATCTCTGTCCTAAACTATACTGTCAATCTATTTCTGGACCCCAGAATCCCATCACACCCGCACCATATACATTACTCACCATCGGAGACCCCTCCAATCCTTAGGATTTTCCAACACGCACCGCGAGACTTCACCCCAAAAACTTAAAACCCACCATCACCTCACCTACCCCTCACCCCCCGGCACCACACCAAATAGCCTCGTACCGCCTCTGTCTCCTCCTCACCGTGACGGTCTCTGTCTCCCCTCTCTCCCTCAGCTCTCTCGTCTCCCTCTGTCTTTGCCCGCTCCTCTCTCGCTCCTTCCCTCGTTCTCTCTCTGCTCCCCTCTTCTATCTCCACTCGCTCTCTCTCCCTCCCTCCCTCCTATCTCTATCTCTCTGTACTATGATCCTCTCCTCTTCATTCCAACAAGACGTTTTCGTACTCTCATCAGTTTTTTTTCTGTTTCCCATACGCCCTGTGTTTCCTCTCTTTCCCCTTCCTCTCTGTTGCTCTCTGGGCGCCCTTCCTCTCTCTTCTCTCTATCCCTTTCTGGTTTATTCATCTCTTTCCCCCTTCCTCTCTGTTGCTTGGTACGCTTCCCCCTTCCTCTCTCTTCCTCTCTTTCCCTTTCCGCGTTTATCCTCTCTTTCCCATTCCTCTCTCTTCCTCTCTATGTGCTTTCCCTGTTATCCCCTTCCTACTCTCTTCCCCTCTATCCCTTCCTCTTTATTCCTCTCTTTCCCCTCCTCCTCCGCTGTTTGCTCTCTTTCCCCTTCCTCTCTCTTCCCCTTTCCTCTTCTTCTATATATTTCCTCTTTATCCTCCCTTCCCCCTTCCTCTCTGTTGCTCTCTTTTCCCTTCCCTCTCTCTTCCTCTCTATCCCCTTCCTCTTTATTCCTCTCTTCCCCCTTCCTCTCTGTTTGCTCTCTTTCCCTTCCTCTCTCTTTCCTCTCTATCCCTTTCTCTCTTTATATCCTCTCTCCTCCCCCTCCTCTCTGTTGCTCTCTTTCCCTTCCTCTCTCTTCCTCTCAGCCCTTTCTCTCTAATCTCCTCTCTTTCCCTCTTCCCCCTTCCTCTGTTTGCTCGCTTTCTCCGTCCTCTCTCTCTCCCTCTGGTCCCCTTCCCCTCTCTATCCTCTCTTTCCCCTTCCTCTCTGTTGCTCTCTTTCTCCGTCCTCGTTTCTTTTCTCCTTTTTCCCTTCCTCCTCTCTTCCTCCCTTTCCCCTTCCTCTCTATTCTCTCCTTTCCCCTTCCCTCTCTATTTCCTCTCTTCCCCTTCCTCTCTATTCCTCTCTTTCCCCTTCCTCTCTATTCCTCTCTTCCCCCCCTTCCTCTCTGTTGCTCGCTTTCTTTCCTCCGTCCTCTCTCTCTTCCTCTCTTTCCCCTTCCTCTCTTTATCCTCTCGTTCCCCTTCCTCTCTGTTGCTCTCTTTCGTCCGTCCTCTTTCTTTCTCTCTTTTTCCCCTTCCTTTCTCTTCCTCCCTTTCCCCTTCCTCTCTCTTCCTCTTTTCCCTTCCTCTCTGTTCCTCTCTCTCCTCCTTCCTCTCTTTTCTTTGCTCTCTTTCCCCTTTCTCTCTCTTCCTCTCTTCCTCTTCCTCTCTTCCTCTCTTCCTCTCTACAACCCTCTTCATTTCTGTTCCTTTCTTTCCCCTTTCCCTTTTCTTCTGTTCCTTTTTTGAACCACTGGTCATGCTCTCCATTTCTCTCTCTCTCTCTCTCTCTCTCTCTCTCTCTCTCTCATCTCGCTCTCTCTGTCCACTCTCGTCTTCCTCCACGTTGCCATGATCCCCTTCCCTGTGTATATCACGATCTCTCCTTCCAACTCTGGCCGGTACAGTGCGCCCACACCCCATCTCTCTCTTGCTCTGATGTCTGCCCCCCCCTTCCCCCCCCTTCTTTCCTCAATCCTCCTCCCTTCCTCCCCCTCCTCCCCCTCTCCTTCCCTCCCCCCCCCCTGCCTCTCTTCCCCCTCTCTCGCCCTCGCCTCTCATCCTCATTCTCCTCCTCTCCTCACTCTCCCTCTCCTCACCACCTCGTCCTCTCTCTCACTCCCCCACGACCCTCCCACCCTTGCCCCACCCCCTTCATTGTGAATCTCTTGATCTTCTTTCCAACCTGGCCGGTGGTACAGCCAGACCACACCTTCCCCTTCTTGCCCCGTGGCTACAGACGGTGTCGTGGTCAGCTCGCAACTTCCCCCTGTCCCCTCCCCCTCCGTCCCCCTGTCTCCCTCTTGTCCCTCCTCCCCCCCCCACTCTCTTTCTCTCTCTCTCCCTCGCTCCGCGGTCCTCTCGTCCGTTCACCCCCACTTACACCCACTTTATGCACACCACCATCCTCCGCCACACAAAATCAAACACACCCGTGTCTCACCCATACGTCATCAACAATTCACCTCTTCTATTCCTGTCCCACCTCAAAGGCAGGGGGCCAGGAGGAACTTCTACATCGCCAGCTCACACCATAACACACTCCTCTATCTTACCACCTGCTCAGGCGCCCAGTTCAGAACAACGGTACTGTTTGCACACACCACCTCCCACCGTCTTGAACCCACATTCACCAAGAACCTCATTTGTCCTTTTTTGACCAATATGTTACGAGTTTGTCACCTCTTTGGACTGCCTCCTCCACACACGAAACCCATGCACCATCACTTACTACCCAATGTGAACTTCCAGGCTGGTCTTGTCTCCCAGTCGTTATTGCGTTTACGTTGAGAGATTCCGAGTTTGGCTTTGGAACTTTGAAAGAAGAGTTCTCCGTGACTGCGTTTAACATAGGATCGATCTGAATGGAGAAAGGGATTTCATCAATAAGTTCGCAATCCAAGACGCCTCCCAGACATGTCCTTTTGAGAACTGACTGTGCATTTTGGATTTGACCTGCACAATATTAAATTTCTTAAAGAACTCCAAGACGCCTTCCAGACATTGTCTTTTGAGAACTGACTGTGTGCTTTTGATTGTCTGCACAATATTAAATTTCTTAAAGAACTTCTTGAGATTTCGTGCAGTTATTGTTTGGTTGTACAAACTTTCTTGATATTAGAGGTAAACTGGCTTTGTAAAATTATTAAATGGTTATTGTTTCATTTTGCTTGATTGTTTTCTTTGTTGGTTTCTTTTTTATTCAGTCAAGTAGTCTTAATGTCATCGTGAGCCTTTCTGCGATGTTTGCAATCACTACACTTTAGAGATATGTGTTTATTGACGGTTCGGGATTGTACTTCTAGGCCAGTAGCTGGATAAAACAATCTTTTTTGTTACGCAAGACGGGGAGGGAGAGAGAGAGAGAGACGAGAGAGAGAGAGAGAGAGAGAGAGAGAGAGAGAGAGAGAGAGTGAGAGTGACTGGACTCTGTGTGTGTGTTTGTGGTGTGTGGTGTGTGTGGTGTGTGTGTGTGTGTGTGTGTGGTGTGTGTTTCCGACCAGAACAGAGACAGACAAGAAGAGACCGACAGAAAGACAGACAGACAAATCTATTATCAACTAGCGCCTTGATCAGAACGATACGGCATTGTCACACATCATTCCATGTTTACATTCTGAGTGACGCGTGTATTATAAAGGAAAACAACACACACAACACACACACACACACACGCACACACACACACAACACCACACACACACACGCACACACACGCACACGCACCCACACACACACACACACACCCACACACACACACACGAACACACACACACACACACACACACACACACAAACACACACACACACACCCACACACACACACACCACACACACACACACACACTCACACACACACACACACACAACACACACACAAACACAACACAAACAACACACACACACAACACCCACACACACACCACACACACACACACCACACACACCAGCAGGCCTGGGGCACTGTGTTAATATCTTTATGCACGCCCACGTAGGAGTGTGACAACATCCTGAGTCGGAGGGTCCGATTCTCTCTTGTTTCTGTCCTTTT
>JADBJO010009834.1:17500-22500 GCA_016801955.1 Conus betulinus
GAGAGGAAGTAGAGAAGAAGAAAAGAAGAAGAAGAAGAAGAAGAAGAAGAGAGAAGAAGAAGAAGAAGAAAAGACAATATTCGTATGACGTACGAGAAAAAAAAAAAAAAAAAAAAAAGCATATCTTCTAAGCAGATTTGGAACATCAAGAGCACATGACGGAAATACGTTGTGATCAAAGCAATTCATCAAGAATAATGTTATTATATCTTCCCCAAAGATAAGGGCGGTTGTTGGAGAGGTTACTGGAAACTTGTCAGTCCATTACCCGTCAAGGAATAAAAGCTATGTTCTCTTAAGGTTCGCGCTTTTATGCCGTCCTGAAAATGAGATAATGCAGAACGGGCTGCTTTTGTTGTATTATGGGAGCTGGACAGGGCGGGGATGGAAGTGTAAAAAGGGGGGGGGGGGGGGCGGGGGAGAAGGTGAATGGCTGAGTGGGGGCGATTGGAGGGGTGGATGAGAGAGTGTATGCGCTGTGGATCCTATCGCCGAATTTTTTTGCATAAAATCCAGTTCTAAAGAGTCAAAGGATAATACCGTTTTTTGAGATACAGGCACAGAGATTAATTTGAAATCCAAAGCTTCATTGTTAGAAAGTGTTTGATATTTTTGGAGATTTTGAGATAAGTTATCTATCAATCTATCCAACTATCAATCAATCAATCAATCAATCAATCCATCTCTCTCTCTCTCTCTCTCTCTCACTCTCTCTCTCTCCTCTCTCTCTCTCTCTCTCTCTCTCTCTCTCTCTCTCTCTCTCTCTCTCTCAAATGGACAAAACTTTCTCGTACGGTTCCAGTCTTCGAACTGTGTGGAGTCTATAAAAAAAAAACCCAACCAAACACAACATTTCTGGCATCTGTGAGTACGAACGGGCCAGAGCCAAAACATACGCCAACTATTATACCTCTCTCTCTAGTGGACTGTAAGCCCGGAACATTTTAGACGGCCGTGAGGGTCACCTTTGCGCCGCTGACTGGGTAAAATCCCAACTTGTGGGCTCCAGTCACTTTCTTTCCCCATGCAAATAGACTTGTCCTTTTATGGGTGACAGCACCTCTTGGGAAGGGAGATGACCCGGGGTTCCAGACCAGTTGAGGAACCTTCTTCGAGTCATTGAAAATGGGGATGGAGGGAGGATAAAGGGTGGGAAGAAGAAAAAACAGGTGGGAAGGGTTTGGTGTAGATGGAGAAGACGGGTTTGAAACCTCTTTGGGTTCAACGGTCAGACTACAAATCCTGGATAAAGCTGGGGGAGGGGAGGTGGGGGGGGGGGGGGGGGGGGGGGGGTGGCAGTTATGGATGTTATTGAGTGCGTTGTCACAGTATCCCTTAGTCTTCTCTCGTCTTGTCCCCTTCTCTCTGTCTCTGTCTGTCTGCTGCTGTCTTCTGTCTGTCTGCCTGTTTGCCTCTCTCTCTCTCTCTCTCTCTCTCTCTCTCTCTCTCTCGGTCTCCATCTCTGTCTCTCTCTTTCTCTCTCTCATACTCTCTCTCTCCCCCCCCCTCTCTCTCTCTCTCTCTCTTCTCTCTCCCTCTTCCTCTCTTTCTTCCCCTCTTTCCCTCTCCCTCCCTCTTCCAATTCTCTCTCTCTCTCTCTCTCTCTCTCTCTCTCTCTCTCTCTCTCTCTCTCTCTGTGCCATCCTTTGTTTCCACATATCCCATACAAATGTTATTTGTATGTGTTGGGTGCTAGCAGAAAGTTTCCAAGAAACAGCAACAGCTGGAAAGGCACTTAGAACGGCACAACATATCTATCCTAAGGTTGCATAAAACTGGGATAACGTCCTTTGAGCCAGTTCATAAGCCAAAACAAGTTTGTTTCTGCCAGGGGTAGAATTTGTCAGTAAAGACAAAAGACAATATTCCTTTTTTTTCCTCGTTTTTCTGACGAAACAAACAAAATTAGCCAATGTCAACATTTATGACACTTAAAAGGTTTAATATTCCCTGAAAAAGTATCCCTTCATAGACAGACAACATTTTGCAACAGCAGCTGAACCGTGTTCAAACTGATATAAATTACAATGGATGCCATGAGTCGGGCTGTTCTAAGCCTTAGCCAGATGGGCTCCTCACCATCATGGCCAGTCCCTAAGCCTGGATGACAAAGGAGGAGGATTTGACGAGGCAACAAGACCCTCACCGCATGAACCATCCTTTGGAACAGAAAAAGCAAGTAAGCATAAGAGATTTTGTCTTGGAAGAAATACGATGCCATGTGGCTCAAGTCAGGAAAAGACCACCCTCTTCCCTTCCTCTTCATCACCCTGTCCTGACAGAGCTGTAGGTGGGATTATACTGGGCACATCCTCAAGTCACTGGCGTCAAGCATCGCCAGAGAAGCCTTGGAATGGAACGCTGATGAAAGCAGAAGCAAGGTGTACCCAAGCTGAAGCCAGACTGGGCAAGGAACAGCTGGCATCGGGACCATGAAAACAAGCGATCAGGAAATAGACAAGATACACCTTGGAGACAGCTGCAGAGAAAGGTTCCAGAACAAAAAGAAAAGCTCCAGTGGACTATTTTTGACGACCTATGTTCCGAGAAGGGTGATGATGGCACAGAGTCTTGACATGAGTCATCATCCTCTTTTCATGGAAGAAGAGCAGGTGCTAATGACCCATCTGTTTTTGGAATGTTTGATCATGCGGTTTTGTCAGTCTCTTACTGTATGACTCCTCTATAAATCTGGCAACAAGAAACAACGGAAAGAAAATGTAACCGACCTCTTTTCCTCTCCTCCTTCTCCTCCTCTTCTCGCTCTCTCTCTCATTCTCTCAATCTCTCTCTCTCTCTCTCTCTCTCTCTCTCTCTCTCTCTCTCGCTCTCTCTCTCTCTCTCTCTCTCTCTCTCCCGCCTCCCTCCCTCCTCCACTTCCACTGTATTGTCCTGCATCCCCCTCTTTCCTTTCACCTCCCTCCTCTCCCCTATCTCTCTCTCTCTCTCCTCTCTCTCTCTCTCTCTTTCTGTCTGTCTCTCTCTTTCTCTCTCTCTCTGTGCCATCCTCTGTCAGCCTCTATCTGCCTCTCTCTCTTATCCTCTCTCAGTCCTCTCTCTCTCTCTCTCTTCTCTGCCATCCTCTGTCAGTCTCTATCTGCCTCTCTCTCTTATCCTCTCTCAGTCTCTCTCTCTCTGTGCCATCCTCTGTCAGCCTCTATCTGCCTCTCTCTCTTATCCTCTCTCTTTCTCTCTCTCTCTGTGCCATCCTCTGTCAGCCTCTATCTGCCTCTATCTCTCTTATCCTCTCTCAGTCCTCTCTCTCTCTCTCTTTCTCTGCCATCCTCTGTCAGTCTCTATCTGCCTCTCTCTCTTATCCTCTCTCAGTCTCTCTCTCTCTGTCTCTGTCTCTCTCTCTCTTTCACTGCCATCCTCTGTCAGTATCTATCTGCCTCTCTCTCTCTTATCCTCTCTCTCTCTCTCTCTCTTGCTCTCTCTCTCTCTCTCTCCTCTCTCTCTCTCTCTCCTCTGCCATGTTCATCCAGAAGGAAAATGTTGGTTTCTGTGCTGTTCTGGATGTCCTTTATTCTGTAATTCAGGATGATGTGTCAGATGATGACAGGCGGTGGGAGCAGAATGACAGTTCATCTTGTGTCAGTCTCTACATTTGATCGATATCCTCGACATGTCTGCCTCCAGAATCATAACTATCGACCATCGCCTTTAGGTGGCGTCTGAGATTACCTCTGTCTTCATGGCCGTCTCTTGTCTGTCTGTCTGTCTGTCTGTCTGTCTGTCTGTCGCTCCTCTGTCTGTCTGTCTGTCTCTCTCTCTCTCCTCTGTCTCTCTCTCCCTCTCTTGTCCTCTCTCTCTCTCTCTCTCTTCTTCTCTTCTCTCTGTTCCCACCCTTCCAAAGTATGCATTCTTCTCTTTCGTTTTTCTCCTTTTTCCCACCACCCTTTCTTTCTCTCTTGTCACCTCACTCTCTATCGCTTTCTTGGCCACTGCAGTGTCTCCATGTTGGTCTCTTTCTCTCTCTCTGTCTCTCACCACGTCTTGCCTTCGCTCTCGTTCTCTTTTTCTCTCTCTAGGTCTTCAAACACTTGCCGATACTTTATCCCCATTCCCGCCCTCTCTCTCTCTCTCTCTCTCTCTCTCTCTCTCTCTCTCTCTCTCTCTATCTCTCTCTCTCTCCTACCCTCTTCACTGTGCTTATGAGACATGCACGCCTATGATGACCTCGTCATCGACCACCCAGATTTTTTTTTCTTTTTCTTTTTTGGACCAGACCTGCGTTGGTTTTTAAGACCGGGAACGTGGTCAGCAAACGCACAGATCTGATCCTGTCTCTATCTGTCCCCTGCAAGCCAGACATACAGTTACAGACACTCCAGGACTGTCTTGTCTTGCGTCGTTGTTTGCTTTACGTTGAGGTTGGCTTTGGAAGTTTGAAAGAAATGTTCTACGTGACGTGCATTTACCATTGGAGCTATTGGAATAAGAGAAAGGGATTCATGATAACTCCTCCAGTTTCTTCACCCTCCCAGACTGTTCTGGAAAGTGCAGGAGGCTTTGGAAAGCTCCCAGAAATGGTTTTTTTTTAACTGTCCATGCATTTTGATTGACTACACAACGTCATAATTTTTGAACAATTTTCTCGAATGTTCTTTTTTTCGTTTTATTGGCTGTATTACGCTACGAGTCTCGAATTCTTGACATTGTAAACAAACAAACAAAAAATATTAGGGTTTTCTTTGTTTGAATGAGGTTAATTATTCTTGTCAGAGATGAGGGGCAAGCCTCGCTGTTATCCTTGCAAGAGTTGTCCAGAGACTCGTAATCATGTGATGTTAATAAAAACACTTAAAGCAAAAACAAACAAACAAACAAAACAAATAAAAACACCAGAAAGGCATAACATTTTGGATTTCGTTGCAAAGTGAAACGACAGCAGGCGGAAATCTAAACAAATCTTAAATAAATGTCAGCGAACCGCCCAGAGAAACGTGTCATCAGAGTCGACCTTTTCAACTGGCTGAACGTGATTGGACGATAGATTA
>JADBJO010009834.1:30000-35342 GCA_016801955.1 Conus betulinus
GGGGCAGACAGGTTTAATACTTCTTGGGTAAATCGGTCAGACTCCATATCTGGATAAACTCTGTCAAAAAGAAGTGTATGCGTTATTGGCTCTGTGTTGTCACAGTATCCCTTCTTTTTTCGTCGTCCCCCCTCCCCTCTCTCTCTCTCTCCCTCTCTCTCTCTCTCTCTCTCTCCTCTCTCTCTCTCTCTCTCTCTCTCTCAACACAATGATCACAGAGTAGTGAACTAGGTGTAGCCTTTACTGATTTTGAAAAACGCATCCGATTCTGTTTCGAGGTCATTGCTTTGGCCTGTTTTCCAAAGAAACTAAATTCCAGGGATCTCTGTAAATGTAAAGTATGTTTGACACTGACGTCCACAGACACTGTCAGGTACAGATCTGAACTGTTCGCTGCTCACTGCATTGTGTTCATCTTCGCTTGCTGAATGCAGGTGTACATTGCTCTGAAACGATGAGTTCTGGCACTGTGGTCTTGAAATTCTGCATTCAGGTGGATCTGTTGGAGGGCTGGAACGATGAACAGCTGAAAAAGAGACTACAGTTACCGATCGTCTGCTTGTGTGTATGCATGTACACGTGTGTGTGTGTGTGTGTGTGTGTGTGTGTGTGTGTGTGTGTGTGTGTGTGTGTGTGTGTGTGTGTGTGTGTGTGGTGCGTGCGCGTGCGTCCGTGTGTGTGGTGTGTGTGTGTGTGTGTGTGTGTGTGTGCGCGTGCGTCCGTGTGTGTGTGTGTGTGTGTGTGTGTGTGTGTGTGTGTGTGTGTGTGTGTGTGTGTGTGTGTGTGGTGTGTGTGTGTGCGTTGTGTGTGTTTGAAGGCTGTGACTGTGTATCACAAAAAGCTCAACGACCCCTTAACAAATCCGTGTACAATGGATGACGTGTATTAGGCTGTATTAGGTGCCAATTCTGACGGACTCTTTACCCCACTGTGGCTAGTCCAAAGCCCTGATGAGAAAGAAGGGCTGGGCGTGTGGCTAAGACCCTCAGTTCATGAAATACCCTTCGGAACAGAAAGCGTGAACTAAGCATGAAAGACTTCGTCCTTGAAGTAATATGATGCCAACCGTCAAGTCGAGAAAAGAAAAGACCCCCCCCCCCCCCCCCCCCCTTCTGTCCCTCGTCTATACCACTCTCACGATACGGAAGAAGATCGGAATATATTGGACACACCCTCAAGACATTGGCGTCAAACTTTCCCCGACAAGCCAACCTCCAAATGGATCCCTGAAGGAAACGGAAGTAAGATCGACCCTAGCGGAAACGAAACCAACCAAGAAAACAGCTGGCGTCGGGACTTGGAAAGCAAAACAGCCAGCAGATAAAGAATACTCTGAGAAGACAGCTGGGGGAGACAGAGGAAAGGTCCAGAGCCAAAAGGTCTGGTGGACTATTGTTGACGACCTATGGACCGAGATGACGGATGATGGATGATAATGGCACAGATTCTTATCACGAGTCATCGTTCTTCTACTGGAGGGGGAAGGGGAAGTAGGGAGTTTGGGGAGAGTGGGGGTGTTGCCAACGTCTGTTCTTGTTATGTCTGATCCTGTGATATGGTTGTTTTTCTCTGACTACAGAGTGTGTCTCTACAAATCTGTAAAAAAAAAATGTGCTGTTTCTCTGTAGTTGTCTGCCTGACTGTATGTCGGGTCTGTCTGTCTCTTTCTCTCTCCCTTCTCCCTCCCTCCTCTTACTCTCTCTCTGTCTGTCTGTCTGTCTCGCTCTCCTCTCTCTTCCTCTAGCGCGTCTCCGCTCTCTCTCTCCGCTCTCTTCTCCACACGTCCCCCCCAGTTTCACCTATTTCTGCTTGCCTCGGATATATCGTCCCCTCTCTCCACTTTGATTCTCTCTTTTCACTCTCTCCGTCTCTCGCTCGGATCTCTCTCGTCCTCTCTCTCTCTTCTCTCTCTCCTCTCTCTCTCGCGTCTCTCTCTCCTCTTCTATTCTTCTGGCATTTCCATAAAGACAAAAAATGTAATTCTTTCCTTTTCTAGTTTCTCCTAACATTCCGTGATTAGGATTACGGGTAAGATGATGACAGGCGGTCGAAGCAGAACGACCGTTGTGCCACCGCGTCCATCTCTGATTTTGATCGATGTCCTCAGGGTAACCTGCCACTGCCGTTTATATCTATCGACCATCGTCTTTATATGGTGTCTGAGAGCCTACGTCTGTTCCTAATTGCCATCTCTGTCTGTCTGTCTGTCTGTACCGTCTGTCTGTCTCTCTGTCTCTGTCTCTGTCTGTCTGTCTCTGTCTCTGTCTCTGCCTCTGTCTCTGGTATCTCTCTCTCTTGTTTTCGTTCATTCCAATCCTTGCGACATTACTTTTACCTTTACCTGTCATACCCAGCTCACTCTCGCTCTCAATACTTCCTCCCGCCCTCATTCTCTCTCTCTCTCTCCATCTCTCTAGAACTATCTCTCTCTCTTATCTCTCTCCCTCTCTCTCTTCTCTACTCTCTCTCTCTAATCTCTCTCTCTCTCTCTTTTAGTTTACTTGCCATACCTATGGGGCCTAAGCATTAAAACATTTACATGCCATTGGCACATTGTCATGTCCTTATCTCTCCCTCTCTCTCTCTCTCTCTCCTAGCACTCTAGCTTCTCTCTCTCTCTCTCTCTCTCCTCTCCTCTCTCTCTCTTGTTTACAGGCTGGAGGAGGCCTAACATTTAAAACATTTGCCATTGCCATTGTTCATTCTTCTCCTCTCTCTCTCTCTGCTCTCTCTCTCTCTCTTCTCCTCTCTCGCCTCTCTCTCTCTCTCTCTCACTCAACTGTGCTTATGAAATATGCACCCCTATGACGACCTGTCGTCGACCAAACCTTGGTTAGCTTTGAGAGCAGGGAGGTGATCAGTCAGGCCACAGATCTGATCCTGCATTATCTTTCACCTGCAACCAAATGTATGAACACATCAGGACTGTCCTGTCTTGCGTCATTCTTTGGTAGACGTTGATATACTCCGAGCATCTCTTTGGAGCTTTGAAGAAGAGTACTACGTGACGTGTGTTACCCTGGGGACGTTATCTGAATAGAAGAAAGGGATTTGTGACGAGTCGTGAAGTTTCTTTAAACCCCCCCCCCCCCCCCCCCAGACCCATTGTGAAGAGTGCAAGAAGCTTTGGAAAGCTTTCAGAAACGCTTCCTTGAACTGTCTATGCATTCTGATGGACTACACTACGTCGTGATTTCTTAAAGAAGTTGTCGGAATATTCCATGCATGCTTGATTGGCTGTGTCACGCCATGAGTCAGGTTTTTTTGATTTTGTAAATAAAGAAAAAAATTGGGGATTTATTTTGTTTTGAGTGAGGTTGATGACTTTTTGTCAGAGATGAAAAGTAGGTCTCTTTGGGACCATTGTAACATTTGTATATAGACTGAATTAAAAAAAATCCTTTGGCGTAAATTGGGTAACAAATTTCTAAATGTTAGTGGCAACGCACACCACAAAAAACGTAGACAAACGATTAACAAAAACAAAACACGACGCGCTTCGACCTCTTAGGTCTTCTTCAGGCAAGATACAAAGCTCTCAGGACAACGAAAATGAACGAGAAATCACTTGTCCTTATCCAATTCGGCGCAGTTGAATCATTCAACGCCTATCTTGTGGTTAAAGTGGATGCAGATAAGTGATTGCTCATTTACTTTCGTTGTCCTGAGTGTGTTGTATCTTGCCTGAAGAAGACCTAAGAGGTCGAAACGCGTCGTGTTTTGTCTTGCGAATCATTTGTCTACGTTGTTTTGGCCGTGCGTTATCACTAACATTTGTTTAGATTTCGGCCTGCAGTCGCTTCACTTGGCAACTAGATGTCGTGAAACTTGCCACCAGAGTGGACCTTTGGTACTGCCTGAATGTGACTGAACTACGGCTGAAAACGGTCTCTTGCCTTTAATCCCAGTCAGCGTTTTATAGCTGCTGAAATATTGTCCAAGAACGAAGGGCTTGACTCAGTATCTTAATTCATGCTTTGGAAGGCAGGAGTAGGGAGAACAGACTTTGACAGGATGAGAATAGGACGCTGTGGGATGGGAAAGTTGAGCAAGGCTGGGGTTGAAGTGAATTCCCTGATAAAGGTTTAGAAATACCATGCAATCAAGAATTAAAAGGCTTTCACTTTGTTTTCTGTCTGATTTTGCCTTTGATTGTCTTTGTTGTTGTTTAGTAATTACAGAATCGGAGCACTTTTTTGTGATCCTCAAAATTACAGCCATTTAAGAGACAATGCAGTTTTTTTGTTTTTTTTTTTTTAAAGAACCTTGAATCGTATTTGCTAGCCGCGGTAATTTAATCAAACAAGCTCCGTGTGGACATTGGACATGCAGGAGAGGCGAGAGAGAGAGAGAGAGAGAGAGAGAGAGAGAGAGAGAGAGAGAGGAGAGAGAGCGAGAGAGAGATGAGAGAGAGACACACACACACACAGACAAACAGAAAGACAGACAGACAGACAGAGTGTCGGGGGGGGGGGGGGGGGGGGGGGGGGGTGGGAGGTGACGAGTAGAGTAAGGAAGAAAGTCCAAAAGTCATAATAGGTTGAGCGATGATGGTTTTACAATTATTCGCCAGTCGGCAGCATTGGACTGGACCCACCTTCTGATGCGACAGATGGGCACACAAACGTCATCACGAACAGGAAGGAGTGGAGCCAGCGAGCGAGTATCTCTCTCTCCTCTCTCTCTCTCTCTCTCTCTCTCTCTCACACACACAACACACACACCACACACCACACACAACACACAACACACACAGAGAGAGCGAGAGAGGAGGAGAGAGAGAGGAGAGGGGAGAGAGAGAGAATGGTTTAATTACATGCTCAGTTGCCTTGTTTTCTAGATGTTTATCAAATTTGACACAGGATTTTGAGCGGATAAATGACGCGGCAGATATTCGCTACAAATTATGCACAAGAGAGAGAGAGAGAGAGAGAGAGAGAGGAGAGAGAGGAGAGAGAGAGAGAGAGAGAGAGACAGACGACAGACAGGACAGACAGACGGGACAGAGACAAAAGACAGACAGAGAAAGAGACAAATATAGTATATATTATATCTATAATATATATAAAGAGAGAGGGAGAGAGAGAGAGGAGAGAGAGAGGACAGAGAGAGAGCGAGAGAGTCAAGTCAAGTGAAACAAGTAATCTTTATTGAGGGTTAAAGAAAACGTATTAAAGCTTTCTGATAAAAAACGCCATATCTAGCTCCGCTCTCTCTATAATATTAGCTATCCTATCTTCTTGTTATGTGTGTGTGGGTGTGGTGTGTGTGTGTGGTGGGGGGTTTTGGTGGGTGATGGGGGTGTGTGTGTGTTATGTGTGTGTGTGTGTGTGTGTGTGTGT
>JADBJO010009834.1:35376-42876 GCA_016801955.1 Conus betulinus
ACATATGTATGAGTTTGAGCAATTGCACATGCACGTAAATGTGCGGGTTTTATTTATCTTTTTTTTTTTTTGTTTTTTGCCTCTGTGCATATTTGTTTGCGTCTCTCTGAGAGAGAGAGAGAGAGAGAGAGAGAGAGAGAGAGGAGGGAGAGGGAGAGAGGAGAGAGAGAGATGAGGAGAGGAGAGAGAGAAGGGGGTTGAGGAGAGAAGGACAGACAGACAGACGACGGACACAGGTAGTCAGACCGATAGACAGAAAAAAGAAGAGATTGCTTGGGTTGGGGGGGGGGGGGGGGGGGGGGGGGGCGGGGGGAGGGGGAGGGGGAGGGGGGGGGAGGGGCGGGTTTGGAGAGACAGGAGGGAGCGGCATGCGGAGACAGTGGCCGTTGATTGGTTCGTTATATTGAATGTTCCATCTGCTCGGCTCATTGACGCTAGCTGACATTTGATCAACACTCTAGAGAGGATTTAGTGATGCGAACTACGATTGCTCTCTGCTTCGTCAAACAAACAAGATTTTCATATGACAGATGCAAATATATACACACTACGTAATTACAAACAGAGGGGTGGGAACAGGGGAGGTGGAAGGAGGTGGTGGATGAGCGGGAGGGGCTAGAAAAACTGTCAGATTACTGGGGGGGGGGGGGGGGGGGGGGGGGGGGGGGGGGTGTCGTGGGTGGAAAGAGAGGTGGAGGTATGTCTCCATTGGGATGCCAGGGTATGCTAGGTCGATGAGGTTAGCTCCACCCTGTCCTCTGAAATAGCTTAGTGAGGAGTTTCTTCTTTTCCATCACTCTCTTTCACTGTCCCTGTCCTTTTTCTTCTTCTTCTCTTCTTCTCTCTTCTTCTTCTTCTTCTTCTTCTTCTTCTTCTTCTTCTTCTTTTCTTCTCTTCGTCGTCGGTCGTCGTCGTCGTTGTCGCCGTCTTGTTGTTGTTGTTGTTGTGTTGTTGTTCTCCTTCTTCTTCTTCTTCTACTTCTTCTTCTTCGTCTTCTTCTTCTTCTTCTTCTTCTTCGTTTTCTTTACTGGTTGTTTACTGATTTTCTGCCTGTGTGACTCATTCTTCTGTTGTTATTTTGTAAAGTCTTTATAATGTTTTTAAAGTCTCTGCTTATGGCAGGTCAGTTTGGGGTTTTTTCCCCCTTCTTTCCTTTTCTTTTCTTTGTTTCCTTTCTTTTCTCTCATTTTTTTTTCTTTCTTTCTTCTTTCTTTTCTTTCTTTCTCTTCTTTTTTTCCGTTTGGGGATTAGTGGTTTAAAATTGAACTCTCTGTCCATTCCGTTTGCCCATATGGCCTTTTATTAGTATGTATCTTCTTTAACACTTTAATGGTTTTAGTGATATGTTACGTCTGGGTTTGATACAGTGGGGACACCTGGAGCTCACAGCACAGGATAGTCTTATCAGCAGCAAGGATGCCAATAGTTAGCTATGAGGTCATGAATTGAGGGTTTTGTAATTTTGTTTAAGTTTCGGGACCTGACGCTACAAGGTGTGACTTGTTTGTTTTAATCTGCATGAGTTTCACAGTCATGAAAAAGCCGTGTGTGGTCCGATTGTCTGTGATGATGAACGAAAAAAAAAAAAAAAAACAGCTTAGGAGGTGGGGGAATTAAAAATTAGATGAACACACAGAATAGCATATTTTGAGAGAGAGAGAGGAGAGAGAGAGAGAGAGAGAGAGAGAGGAGAGAGAGAGAGAGAGCGAGACGAGAGAGAGACAGAGAGAGACAGAAGAGAGAGAGAGACGGACGGAGGGAAGAGAGGGAGAGAGTCAGAGACAGACAGACAGACAGACAGACAGACAGACAGACAGACAGAGAGACATTCAGCCAGAGAGAGAGTGAGGCACACACAGACCGACAGAGGGGCGGAAGACAGAGAGAGAGAGAGAGAGAAGAGAGGAGAGAGAGAGTGAGAGAGGAGGAGAGAGGAGAGAGAGGGAGAGAGAGATGAGAGAGAGAGAGAGAGTGAGAGAGAGAGAGAGGAGAGAGGAGAAGACAGAAAGGAGACCAGAGAGAGAGAGATGGAGAGAGAGAGAGACGAGAGAGAGGAGAGCGAGAGAGAGAGAGAGAATGAGAAGACAGACAGAAAAAGGGAGAGAGAGAGAGGGTTAGGGTGGGGGGTGGGGTGGACTTTGACACTTTAGACTACAGTATTGTTGTCAAATAGGTCTTGTGACAAGGGGGATGGCCATCACAACAAAAACAGCAAAAGAAGGTAATCCACATTTCACAGGTCATCTGTCTGCAAACACAAGACAGAAACATTTCCAATCATGCAGATGTATTTAAGGGAATCGAATCGAATAAGTGAAAAGCAAACGAAAGTAATGTCATAAACACAGAAAAAAGCATGAAAAGTCCCGAACGATTCAGCCCACAAAGCATGAGCAATAAAAACTTGTCTTTCCTTCATGTACGCAGAGCCACCATAAAACTCGAACATTTTATCTTTTTCTGTCTACTATTCCAAGCATCTGTCGCGAATTTGCAACAGACTGTACACTAAATCCGCCATACGACGACAGTATACTACAGTGGCCTGATTCTCATTGATGCCAGGGTACATCACATCTTAAAAACTTTCACAATGAAAAATAACAAAAAACGTTTTCATCACCCACACTATACCTGTACAATGAGCAAGGTGATTCCGTGAACAGAAAGACAGTGTTGATTGCACATGCACTGGAAATTTGAATGGTTCGGTGTGTGTGTGTGTGTGTGTGTGTGTGTGTGTGTGTGTGTGTGTGTGTGTGTGTTGTGTGTGTGTGTGTGTGTGCGTGCGCGCGCGCGCGCGCGTGCGCGTGCGTGTGTGCGTTTATGTGTGTGTGTGTGTGTGTGTGTGCGCTCGCGCGCGTTTGTATCTGTCTCTCTGTCTGTCTGTATGTCTTTATTTTGAGAGTGAGAGAGAGAGAGAGAGAGAGAGAGAGAGACGGTTTAGAGACGAGGAGGAGAGAGAGAGAGAGAGAGAGAAGCATGGCGGGAAGGGGAGGAGGGAGAAGGAGGAAGAGGTTGTAAGGTTGTGAGATACACAGTCACTTATTTTTTGTGTGTTTTGTTCGTTTGTTTGAGTGTTTTATTTTGTTACTGCAGTCGCCCCCCCCCCCCCCCCCCCCCCCCCCCCGTACTCCCAGTTCATCTTCCTGAAAAAACGTCACAATCAAAAAATGCGTCACAATGTACTTGACGTCACAATCAAAACTGCGTGGTAATTTTCGTCACTGAGATATTCCATAAAGAGGGAAAAAAAAAAACCGTTCTGGTCCGTTATAGCTGTTCGGAACGGCTATTCTGGTAAAAATACAACATCGGGCATCATCCGTGACCCATAATAAAACATACGTACAAATTTTCAGAAAGATCGGCCTAGAAGTTTTGTCTGGAGCGAGTGGAACATATTTTGACTACGGACAGACACACAGATGGCATTTCTTCGTTCCGATTGTAAAGGGATCGTTGTTCTATAAGAAGTGAGAATAGAAAAACGGAGAGAAAAAGTCACTGATCTCAGTACTCCTTCCCCACCTCCCCCCACCATTCTGTCTGGTCACCAGTCTCCTTTCATGCCCACTCCCATTCCAACCCCCACAATCATCACCCGCCCAATCCTTCCCACCACCTAAGTGATTCCCTCTTCTTTTTTCCCTGGGCTCATCATTGTCGTCTGGCTAAAGGGATTTACTGCCATCGGCCGAAACAATTTCCATGATTCTGTGAATCAGTATAGAAGACAGCCTGAGAAATCCGGTGAGGAAGGAAGAAAGGAAGGAAGGAAGGAAGGAAAGAGAAGAAGAAGAAGAAGAAGAGGAAGGACAACAACAACGACGATGACGGATGATGGCAAACGACATATGACCCTGACGAAGAAACACAAGATCTGAAGACAGAACAGTCAAACAAAGAAGGGAAGAGTCTGTAACTGGAAAAAAAAATGAAAAGAGAAACGAGAAACAGGTGAAACAACAGGATGAAAAACAGACGACAAAAACGGCTCCAAGATGAGAACGACGGTTCCATGACGACGACGACGATGACGACGACGACGGCGATGACGACGACGACGGCGATGACGACGACGACGACGACGACGAAGAAGAAGAAGAAGAAGAAAGAAGGGGGGGGGGGGGGGGGGGAGGAGGAGGAGAGTAACACAATGTTCCTATAATGAAAGAGATGAAGTGTCTCTTGTAAGCAGATCTGCAACATCACGAGCACGTTATGGAAAGATGTGATGATAAAAAGAATTGATCCAGGATATTCTTTTTTACCCGAAAGATCAGAGGAGATTTTGGTGAGGTTATTGGGACTTGGTTAGTCCGGGTCTTGTTAAAGAAAAAAAAAAAGCAATTTTTTTTATATTCGTGCTTTTATGCTTCCCTGAAAATGACATAATGCAATGCAGGCCACTTTTATTGTTATGAGAGGCGCGTGAGATGGGGGCCGGGGAGGGGGGGGGGGGGGGGGGGGGGGGGGGGGGGGGCTGGGGAAGGGGAGGATCGAGGGTGGGGGGAAGAGGTAGATGGCTGGCTGGGTGAGTGTGCATGTGTGTATGTGGGGGGAGGGAGATGGCGGAAGGGTTATGCGATATGGATCTTATTATCAAGAACTTGCATGATGTTCAATTCTAGAAATGCAAAATAGGATACTACTTCTGGAGATTCAGGCGGTCGTCTCTTGATTTCCAATGAAGATGCATCACAGCCTATAAATCCGTGGTACTCTCACACCAAGGTCTCTCTCTCTCTCTCTCTCTCTCTCTCTCTCTCTCTCTCACACACACACACACAGACTGACAGACACACACACACACACACACACACACACACACACACACACGCACGCACGCACGCACGCACGCACGCACGCACGCACGCACACACACACACACACACACACACACACACACACACACACACACACACACACACACACACATCACTGCTATCAAAACAGAGGAAATCGAGACTGGGAGCGCGACAGGGGCAAGCGTAGCGATCAAGGTGGATACGGAAACATGTTTGAGCGTTTGGTTTGAGATTCTTAACACGGCACTGTTTTCATTTCCTTTCATAACATACCCCAGCAGCAAACCAGGCCTAGCAAATAACAAACCTTCGCAATGGCAGTTAAATAATCTGACCAAAAAAAAAAAAGAAAGGAGACAAACGAATCACAAGACAAACACGACGCGTTTCGACCTCTTGGGTCTTCTTCAGGGAAAATACAAAACACTCAGGGCAACGCAACTGAAGATAAATGGATGGAGATAAGTGATTGCTCGTTCATCTTCGTTGTCCTGAGTGTTTTGCATCTTGCCTGAAGAAGATCTAAGAGGTCGAAATGCGTCGTGTTTTGTCTTGTGATTCGTTCGTCTACGGTTTTTTTTTTTCTTTTTTTTTATGCACTATCAATTACATACACTGTTTAGATTTTTCCGCCTGCAGTCGCCTCGCTGCGCATCTAGATAATCTGATCCAAAACACTCAGACATCTGAATATTAAGTAAATAAAAACTCATCCGAAAAGTTACAGTCTTCCCCCAAAGGGAATCCATACAACGTTTGAACAACTCTGAGAACGAAATGGCCAAGGTAGAAACAGCCGATAAAACATCTGTCTGTCTGTCTGTCTGTCTGTCTGTCTGTCTCTCTCTCTCTCTCTCTCTCTCTCTCTCTCTCTCTCTCTCCATCATAGGGTATGAAGCCGGAGCATTGGAGCTGGCTTCAAAGCTTCGGAGCTTACCATTGACTGGGTGAGATTCCAGACTTGTAGGCCCTAGTCACTTTCGGCTCCGTGCAAAATCGACTTGTCATTCTCTGGGGTGACAGCACCTCTGGGGGAAAACAAAAAGTGATGACTACGTGTCTCCATGCCAGTCCAAGGACCTTCTTCCAGTCGCTGACACTGGGATGCAGCGGCGAGGGGGGTGGTTGGGTGGTGGAGAGAACGCATGTGAGAAGGGGAGGGGGTGGGTGAAGCAGGCGGGTTTGAAACTTCTTGCCTTAAACGGTCAGACGTTAGTCCTCGATAAACTTGGGGGGGGGGGGGGGGGGGGGGGGGGGGGGGGGGGGGGGGGGGGGGGGAAGTACTCCGTTATTGATTACTGGTCACCGAGTCTTCTGTCTTTTCCTCTCCTCTCTCTCTCTTCTCTCTTCTCTCTCTCTCTCTCTCTCTCTCTCTCTCTCTCTCTCTCGTGAGTGGGTTAAAGTGTGTGCCCATCTGTCGCTATCAACAGCAGCAGTCACAGAATGCAGTAATGTACTCTCTCTCTCTCTCTCTCTCTCTCTCTCTCTCTCTCTCTCTCTCTCTCTCTCTCTCTCTCCGTTTTACTAACCTCCTTATCCTCAAAATGCCATTTGTATGTGTTGGGCGCAAGCAGAATTCGAAATGAGAACGTCTGACCACAAAATCAGTGCGTGATAAGAAGGCAAACCACAAGATTTAGATACGGAAATCCAGCGATGTGTTAGAATGGGTTTTAATTGCGTCACAAGGTCATAATAACTATTTTGTTCGTGACAGTCTCAAAGGAAAAGCTGGAAAAGACACGCCAAACAACGCAGATCTCTCAAAATCGTCGATGACAACTAGGATCCGTCCTTTTAGGCAGTTCTTGAGTAAAAATAAAGCCATTTGCCAGGGGAAGTAATGATCGGTACAGACCAAAGAAATTATCCCTTTGTTTCCCCCCTTATAGAACATATAAACAGTAAATGTCAATATCTAAACCACCAGAAGAAAAAAGAGGTAAAATCCCACGAAAATATGTTATTTCATAGATAGTCAACAGTCTGGTGGCAGTAACTTAACAGTGTGCCTATTCAGTGAAACTTTAGAACTTACTTTGTTACCAGCGTGAACATACCTTGGATATAAATTTCGCCGACAGGCGAAATAAATAGCTAGTAAGGACTGAGAGAGTTGCTTCCCTTGAACTTCGTAATCTTACGAAACGATCCTGGATCCGACAATTGAATCTGATCTGTATGGCAGTCCTGCCCCCAAAAAACGTAATGGTTGCCTTACTTGGCCATATTGTGTGTGTTGACGAAGCTCGTTTGTTTTGGAAAGATGCTGTAGGTTTTGTGTATTCTTGATGAAGGGCAAAGAATAAAGCAACAGAAGCAGATGTGAGTTCGGAATGCTTGGTGGGAATACTGACCATCTACGCGTAAAATATCAATGATCACGGATGTTGTTGCTTTATAATTCTTAGATGTCTTATATTTTGGATCTTACAGTGGTGCTGAAACGTGATCTTCATAGCTTATTATGACCATGAGTACAGTTAAATATGGCTTTCGAAAACAGCTATCCTTGACAAGTGCGCGTGTGCGTTTGCATTATCGCTTTGGCCATACTCTTGTTAAAGGCCGCTTTACAAAGGTGGAGAAAGCCAGAAATCGGAAATGATAACGATAACGCTCATGATTATTTAATTTTGTATTTATTTTCTTTTTAAAGGCTTGGTAGGATCATTCAGAATTCACCATT
>JADBJO010009834.1:50376-57876 GCA_016801955.1 Conus betulinus
CCATAACGTTTAACGATCACTCTTTATAAGTAGTCAAAAAGAGTTCTCAGCTTATTAAAAACAGTTTCTGTAGAGCACGTTGAATCGGACAAAAATGTTTCTTCCTTACCATCTTAAAAATCAAATGATAAAAAAATGATAACGTTTCTCCCAAAATGACATCAGCTGGACCGTCCTGAACAGTGTTTTTGCTAAAATCGAATGTGACATGTCTGACAGTAGTAGTACTCAATAGTAAGAAGAACAACACGATATAAGAACGAATAAATAAGGAGGAGAAGAAGACGAATGAAATGATGAAGAGATTGATTGACTATATAATACATGATTACAAAGCCAACATATAAAAAGATACAATACATGAATGAAATCGGGTAAAGTAAATACGTAAATGAAAGAGACTTTTTCTTCAAAGCAAAAAAACATATTTTTTTCCCCCATGAAAACAGTGTTGAGAACTTAGAACACCGGAAGACGGGTGGGGGGGTCACAATGAAAATAAATTGAAGAGTAAGAAGGGAGATTGAGAAACGCTAGAGCTGGCCACTCATTTTCCTCCTCATTTTTTTTTTTTTTTTTTCCTTAGCTGTGGAGGGAACGTGAAATTGCAACCCATATTTTCATTCTCAGAGTGTGTCCACACTTTGGGCGACGTGGAGAGAGCATTGCACATTGAGATGGCAAAAAAGGTTGAGCTGAGAATGAGGCGGGTGGAGGGGTGGGGGTGGGGGGGTGGCTGGGTTCGGAAAGAGAGAGAGAGAGCTAGCGAGAAAGAGAGAGCGTGTCATTCCCATCTGAATCATTTTTAAACATACGCGCACGTACATTCAAGATGATATGAAAAGCAGCGTGTCTTTAATTTAGAGATTAATGTCATTGGCAGTCACACTACAAAGACTAGGATTACCTTTTGCGCATAACAATGTGTGTGTGTGTGTGTGTGTGTGTGTGTGCGTGCATGAGAGAGAGAGAATGTGTGTGTGGTGTGTGTGTGTGTGTGGTGTGTGTGTGTGTGTATGGTGTGAGAGACAGACACAGAGAGAGTCAGACAGACAGGAAGAGGGAAGGAAAGAAGAAGAGGAGGGGAGACGAGGACCAAGGGAAGAGACAGTATAGTAAGAAGACTGTGTATAAACATCGTGTTGGTTCACCCAGAATGTTAGGAGAAAATGTTAAGCAGATCCCCAAATTACACATGAGTCGCGTCCCTTTCTGTGGCGCAGTTGAGGTAATTTGAGAGATCATTCTGTGATTATTTTACAGTTACTGTTCTTTCACACCCACCCCACCCTTTTTCTCTCTCTCTCTTTTCATCACACACACACACACACACACACACACACACACACACACACACACACACACACACACACACACACACACACACACACACAAATGTGTGTTTGTGTTTATGCATGCGTGTGGTGTGTGTGTGTGTGTGTGTGTGTGTATGTGTGTGTGTGTGTGTGTGTGTGTGTGAGAGAGAGAGAGAGAGAGAGAGAGAGAGAGAGAGAGAGAGAGAAGGGGACAGACAGAGGCAGACAGACAGTGTGTGTTGTGTGTGTGTGTGTTTGTGTGTGTGTGTGTGTGTGTGTGTGTGTGTGTGTGAGAATTGATGTGAAATATTGTGTGTCGAGGGGGTGGGGGGGGTGGGTGGGGGGGCGGCTTCAGAGTGGGTAGGCGAATGAGTGGGTCTGTTCTGTCTGGGTGTTCTTCCTGCCTGTACGTCCCTTCTGTCTCTGTCTGTCTGTCTGTTGTGTGTATGTGTCTTGTGTGTTATGTGTGTGTGTGTCTGTGTGTGTGTGTGTTTGTGTGTTTATGGAGAGAGAGAGAGAGAGAGAGAGAGAGAGAGAGAGAGAGAGGAGAGAGAGAGAGAGAGAAGAAGAAGAAGAAGAAGAAGAAAGAAGAAGAAAAAAGAAGAAGAACAACAACAACAACAACAACAAACCACAACAAGAAGAAGAAGAAGAAAGAAGAAGAATAAGAAGAAGAAGAAGAAGAAAGAAAGAAGAAGACGACAGATAAGACGAAAGAAGAAAAAAAAAAATAAGAAGAAAAGATGAAGAAGAAGAGAATATTTTTTTTTCAAAAGAAGGAGAAGGAAGAAAGGAAGGAAGCGGAGCAGACAGAAAGGAGTCTATGTGGACAAACAAAGAAGAAGGAGAAGAAGAAGAAGATAATTTTTTTTTCAAAACAAGGAGAAGGAAGAAAGGAAGGAAAGGGAGCAGACAGAAAGGAGTCTATGTGGACAAACAGCCTATGGGCTCACAACAACGCCGGGAGAAAAGGAGTCAAGGGGACCCCCAAATTACAACTGCAGGCTCTCACTGCTGAGGGCGATTGGAAGAGCATCCCGTGATTAGCTCAGAGAGGGTGTAGTGTGTTGCCTCCCCTCCCCACCCCCGTCCGGTCTCTCTCTCTCTCTCTCTTCTCTCTCCTCTCCTCTCTCTCCTCTTCATTACTTTGCCACACACCACACAACACACACACCACACACACACACACACCAACACGACACGCTTCAACGCAAACAAAAACACGCGCTTTACACACACACATACACACAGAGAAAAAAAACACACCCACCCACACAGGAGGCCCGCACGCAGAGAGCACGAGCAGAACAAGAAAACACACGCGCGTACACAGCGACACATACACACAGAGAAAAAAAAAGCTAAAGAGAGAAGGAGACAGAATTTGATGACAGGCAGGCAGATTGGAACCCCAGACTGGAAGTAAGGAGACAAACGAAGGATAAGAGAGAGAGAGAGAGCAAGAGGATGACGAGGAGAGAGAGAGGAGAGACGGAGGAGAGAGGAGGAGAGAGAGAGAGGACGATTGGAGAGAGACTCACAGCAACAGAGATCGTCAATCAGTTCCTTCAAAAACAAACAAACAAAACAAACGAAAAAAAACACCATTATAGACATGTCCAAACAGCACCCAGGTCCTTTTTTTCCCCACCTCTCTCCTCCCCACACTACAGGCGACATGAAGGCCCCATCACCTCGCTGGTTTAGGGGCATTTGGCCTTGTCATTTTGCCCTCTCCCAGATGAACCGCCGCCCCAGAATTATTCCAGTGATTTTAAGCTCCACGCCATGCACACCACTGTTTTGGTGTCGCGCGCGCGCGCTGCGAGTGTGTGTTTGTGTGTGTGTGTGTGTGTGTGTGTGTGTGTGTGTGTGTGGTGTGTGTGTGTGTGTGTGCGTGCATACCTATATGTGCGTGCGTGTATGGAGACCAGAGATTCAGCCACCACGGTTCCCAATAAGTTCCTCAGTTAAAGTAAATAGTGACCAGGACTCATGTCAACACTACCTAGGACTATCCCCCCCTGTGTTAACTTGAAAGGGAATTGAAATGTATCTCATCACTAATTCAGCCGTTCATATCTTTCTTCTTTATCCGTGAATTTTGCTGTCACACACTTGAAAGACCTCCTTGAGAGATCAGCGAAGAGAGAGGGAAGGAAAAGAGAGAGGGGGGAGGAGAGAAGGGGGCAGAGACGAAGAAGAGAAAGGAAAGAAAGCGAGAAGAGGACGATCGAGAGACGCGCCGCACGCCAGACAGACGCGGCGGGCAGGACGGAAGCCGACCCGACAGGAGGTACCCACCGCAACCGCGGAAACCCAGAAAGGCAAGAAGAACAGAAGGCAGAGGGCAGAGACGAAGAGAAAGGAAACCGAACCAGAAGAAGAAGAAAAGAAGAAGAAGAAAGAAAAAGAAGAGAAGAAGAGAAGAATGAGAAACAGAAGACGGGCAGAGAGAGAAGAAGAGACAGGGACGAGAAAGGACAGAGGCAGAGGGGCAGAGAGACAAAGAAGGCAAGAAAGAGTGGCAGAGAGACCAAAAAGATAGCGACGAAGGAAGACAAAACGCGCGCCCCAGAAGATGGGCAGAGACCCCCCGAAAGAGAGACGAAGAAGCACAGACCGCAGGACGAAAGAGGAGGAGAGAGCAGAAGAGGAGAAGGGGGAAGAGGGGCAGAAGACCCCAGAACGACGAAGAAGGAAGAAGGAGTAAAAAAAGAAAAAGAAGAAAGGAAAGAAGAAGAAGGAAAGAAGAAGGAAAAAAAGGGGGGAAAAAAAAAAGGAAAAAAAAAGAGAAAAAGAAGAAAAAAGTACGGAGGGAGGAGGAGAGGAGGAGAGGGAGAGGAAGGAGGAGGAGGAGGAGGCGAGGAAGGAGAGGAGAATGAAGAAGAGACGACCAGACACCACAAGGAACAGGAAAAGGGAGAAAAAACGAGGGGGCAGAGGGGGGGGGAGAAAGAAAGGAAAGGAAAACACAAAGAGAAACGGAGACCCCCGAAGAAGAAAACAAGAACAAAAAGAAGAAAAAAGAGAAAGAGAAGAAAAACAAAAGAATAAGAGAACACAGAAAGACAGGAAGAAGACACCGAAGCAGACGCAAATCTGTATGGAACAAAGCACCGGTGGTTCACAAACAATGTTGGCACTCACTACTCTCTCTCCCTCTCTCTCTCTCTCTCTCTCTCTCTTCTTCTTCTCTCACTCTCTCTCTATCTCTACTCTCTGCCTCCAAAACACCACACACACACACACACACACACACACACACGACACACAACACACACACACACACACACACGCACGCACCACACACACACACACACACACACACAAACACACTTAGTATGCGTGCACACATTGGCAATCCCACATGCACGTACGTGTGTGTGTTCATAGTCAGCAGTAGCAGACCACAGAACCATGAGAGAGAGAGACGAGAGATGACGGAGAGAGGAGAGAAGAGACGAGAGATGAGCGACGAGGAGAGAGAAGATGAGAGGTCAACAATCCTTCAGAAAAATGGAGCCTATTAGGCACCGTTCAAATCATCACGGACGATCTTTATAAACCTCTCATTCCTCCTCTCTTCCTTGCCCTCACACTCAAGCTGCCTCTAAGACCATCCCACCACTGTTCGATAGAGCCCTGTTTTTTTTTGCCTCTTGCTGTCCCCACACAGCATGCCACATGAGGGGCCTCCCATCCCAACCACTGGCTTCATAGAGCCCCTGTCCGTTAGCCCCTCTTCAAGATCCACTGTCACCCCAGATTTACCGGAGCGACTTTAAGCGTCATACATGCACGCACGGTTTTTCGAGAAAAAGAGAAAGGGAGGCGGAAAGAGAGAGAGGGAGAGCGAGAGAGAGGAGAGAGAGAGAGAGGAGAGAGAGCGAGATGTGTGTGTATTCCAATGCGTGGTGGGTGTGTGGGGGATACAGAGACGAGACAGGAGAGCTGAAGAGACGAATGGAGAGAGAGCAGAGGCGAGAGAGAGATGAGAGAAGAAGAGAGTGTGTGGTGTTCATGCAGTGGGGTGTGGTTGGGTGTGTGGTGTGTGTGGGGGATACAGAGAGAGACAGAGAGAGAGAGAGAAGAGAGTGTGTGTTTCAGCGGTGTGTGTGCGGGGGGGATACAGAGGGACGAGAGCATGTAGGATGGAGATGAGAGGAGAGAGGAGAGTGAGAGAGAGAGATGAGAGAGAGAGAATCCGCAAACAAATTTATCAATTTAAGTTCATCAGATGGGGAATTCAGGAGCCAGGTAAACGGATACCCAGGACACCCCCCCCCCCCCACCCCACCCCCCCCCCCCAACCCACCCCCCCCCCCCCCCCCCCCCCCCGCCCCTTCTGTCTCTTCACCAAGCGAAGGGAAATGTGATCATTATTTAGGCGTTTGTATCTGTTCGTTTATTTAGGATTTGCGGTCCACAGTTCTAACTATAATATGTATGGTCTTAACTTTTAGGCAGCCCCCCCCCCCCCCCGGGTCACAAAGACTTTCTCTTGGTAACGAGAGATAATAAGTTTTCTGAATCTGAACGGAATGGAATGTTGGGAAATGGAGGACAGAAGGAGAAGAGAAAGAAGGAGAAGAAAGGGAGAAGAAAACGAAAAGAAGTAGAAAGGAAAAAAAGGAAGAAGAAGAGAAGGAAAAGAGAAAGAAAAGAAAGAAGAACGAAATAGGGAAACCAGGGGGGAAGAGGAGGGGGGGGAACAAGAAAGAAGTAGAAGAAGGCAAGAAGAACAAGGGACGAAGGAAGGGAAAAGAAGAAGAAGAAGAAGAAGAGGAAAGGAGGGAAGATAGAAAAGAAGAAAAACGGAAGAAAGGGAAAAAGAAAAGGAAGAAAGAAAAGAAAAGAAAAAGGGAGAGAAGGCGGCGAAGAAAAGAGAAGAAGAAGAGAAGGAGGAGGACGAGAAGACCGAAAAACGAAGAAAAGGAAAGGAAGAAGGGAAGAAGAGAGGAAGAAGACAAGAGGGAAAGAAGAGAAAGAGAAAGAAAGGAAGGAAAGAAGAAGGGAGAGGAAGAACGAAGGAAAGAAGGAAAAAAGAAAGGAAACAAGAGAAAGGAAGGAAGAAAAGAAAGAAGGAAAAGGGAAGAAGGAAGGGGGAGAAAAAGAAGAAGAAAAAAAGTAGAAAAAAAGAGGAGAAGAAGAAGGAGAAAAAAGAAAAAAAAAAAGGAAGAAAGAAAGGAGAAGAAAGAAAAAAGAAGAGGAAAAAAAAAAGAAAGAAAGAGAAAGAAGAAGGAAGAAGAAAAGAGAAGAAAGGGAAGAAGAAGAGAAAGAAAAGAGGAGAAAAGAAGAAAAGAAAGAAGAAAGAAGAGACAGAAGGAAAAGAAAAAGAAGGAAAAGAAGGAAAAAAGAAGAAGAAGGAAAAAAAAGAAGGAACGAAGAAGAAAAGAAAGGAGGAGGAAGACAAGAAGAAGACGAGGAAGAGAGAAGAAAAGGAGGAGGAAGAAAGAAGGGAGAAGAGAAAGGGAGAAGAAGGAAAGAGAAGAAAGGAAAGAAGAAGACATCTGATAGAAAGAAGATAGATAACCTAAGATATAAGGAAAAGAAAGTGTTACTAAGAAAAAATAATTTTTAGGAAGAAAGAAAGAAGAAAGAGAAGCAAGAAAGAGAAGATAGGAAGAAGTGGGAAAAAAGGGAAGAAGAGAAGGGGGGAAGAATGAAGAGGGACAGAAGAGAGAGAAGAGAAGAGAAGAAGAATGAAGAAGATGAAAAGAAGACAGAGGAAAGAAGGGAGAAGAAAAAGAAAGAAAAAGAACAGAAGAGAAATAGAAGAGAAGAAGAAGAAGAGAAGAAAATGGAGAAGAAAGAGGAAAGAAAAACAAAAAGAAGAAGAACAGAAAAAAGAAAAGATTGTTCTTTTGGAAGGGGGAAAGAGAAAGGAAAAGAAGAGAGAGAGAAAGAAGAAAGAAGAAAAGAAAAGGAGAAGAAAAGGAAAGAGAGAAAAAACAACAAAAGAAGAAAGAAATGGAGAGAAGAAAGAAAGAAAGAAAAAGAAGAAGAAAAAGAGAAGAAGAGAAGCAAAAGGAAAAGAAAAGAAGAAAGAGAAGAGAAAAGAAAGAAGAAGGAACCAGAAAGGATAAAAGAAGAGAAAAAGAAGAAGGAGGAAACAAGAAGAGAAGAACGAAAAGAAAAAACAGAAGAGACAAAGAAGAAGAGAAGAGAGGAAAGAAGAAAA
>JADBJO010009834.1:65376-79053 GCA_016801955.1 Conus betulinus
GCCCATCCGACCGCAAAGGGCCACATCAGGGCAGTCACCACGTTAAAATCAACTCACAAGTCATAAAAAAAGAAACTTTCACACATCTCTTTAAAATACATCTTCTAAAAAAAAAAGCACTCCGAAACTTCGTTAAAAAATCTTTCTTCCGTAAAATCTTAAAACAGATGAAAAATGTGAACCTCTTTCAGAAACTCAAAGATCACGTCAGATGGATATTTCTGAACAGGGTTTTCATGGACTCTGCTGTAAAGTGTTTATTTTTCTCACATCGTGCAAGTCGCAAAAATATAGACGAATATGTTTCACTGTGAGTGGAACATGACATAGAATACACTACGGAGCTTCTTCACCTTTTTAAAAAATAAGAATGGGTATAAAGCGAGTGGCCTGTGTGTAAGCGGCACAGGACTGTTTCTTCTTTACGGCCGCCTCTGGAACATGTAAAAAAAACTCGTTGAGGTTTGGACGGATTTTATACAGTTTGTTACCCGTCTGCAAGGTCCATTCCTCTTGCCAGAGGTCTTTGACATAGGCCTGTGTTGTGGGTTTTCAGGTCAGTGTGAGGAACAGTAAACCTGATCAACTTTTGCCTTGTGGCATTCTTGGTAAGCTGCTGGTCAACCATTTCATTGCCTCGAATGCCCACATGGCTGGGAACCCCCAAGCAAACACTACGTTGTGTCCGTTTGATTTTAGGGAGGTGTACAGTTCAGTAGTTGTGTGTGCTTAAGATTACGACCGGCAATGGCCTCCGAAGCAGAAAGAGTCTCTCTCTCTCTCTCTCTCTCTCTCTCTCTCCTCTCTCTCTCTCTCTCTCTCTCTCTCTCTCTCTCTCTCTCTCTCTCTCATCCTCACACACACACACACACACACACACACACGCACGCACGCACGCACGCACGCACGCACGCACGCACGCACGCACGCACGCACGCACGCACACGCACGCACGCACGCACGCACACACACACACACACACACACACACACACACACACACAACACACACACACACACCATTGATAAAATGCCATATTAGTAAGTATTCACTCTCTATATCATTTTTCTCGCTGGTCACGTTCATTACAATCTTATGATCTGCTTGCTAAGTTATCACGGAAAAGCAGCCATGTTATCCCACGGTAACAAGAGGGGAAACAATGCTTAGAACTCACTGTGATAAAACGACAGATGCATAGGTTGAAAAAATAAGAACCAGCGAACGAAAATGAAAGAGACATAAGAGACAACGACAGAAAAAAAAAGAAATCTATTAGCATATAATTAAGATATAGCTTATACTGCTAGACCCGTCATCATCTAGGAGAAGGGGAGAGAGGAGGGAGTGGTGTGGGAGGGAGCTGGAGGGAGGGGGGGCGATGATAGGGAGGTAAGAGGGGGTGAGGGACTAAAGAAAGAAAGAAGGATAGGTGGGTGGTTGAGTGTAGAGTGCAAGAAGCGAGAGAGGCTTTTAAAGTTAATCAGAACGGGACGGTGACATCAATTGCTTTGACTGGCGTCATGGCTGCCCCACCAGCATTATTGATGATGTTGTTTGTTTGCTGGTCATCGTCTTCCTGTCATTGACTTCAGACACAGCGACAGAATCAGGAGTATGTCCAGTTGGGGAAAATCACCAAACCCCGCTGAAATAAGTATTAAGCCATCCACTCATTCTTCTCTCGGCCATAATTATTAAATATGCCTTATATCATGAGAATCTCCTGCAGCTTACGTGCTTCAAATGGAAGTTGAGACTTGCTTCCAGCTGGTTCAGACAAAACTGCAGTGTGATTGATCTGTTTTGCTATTAGCCGCTTATTGCTGTGACCTCCTGCTTGCAGGTTTAGCGTGCTTTACGTCTGCCTTATTGATGGTCTAAATACTTTTGGAAGATCTTAGCATAGATGAGTGAGAATGCACCGTCTAACGAACATTCATGCACACTATATATTCGGACGCATGCAAGCACTCCTGCAAGCACAGGGAGGAGAGAGAGACAGAGACAGACGGACAGACAGACAGGCAGTCAGGCAGGCAAAACAGGCAGAGAGAGAGAGAGACACACACACACACACAGGTCTTTTTTATTTATCAGGCCTCAATCCTTCACATGGAGCGTTGAATATACAGATCTTATCATAATAATTGTAACTGAGAGAGAGAGAGAGAGAGAGAGAGAGAGAGAGAGGAGAGAGAGAGAGAGAGAGAGAGAGAGAGAGAGAGAGAGTTTAACACACTGATATTTTATTGTCATTGCCAAAAGGTCTTATGACAAGGGGGGTAACAGGGTAATAACACATTCCTCCTCCTTTCATTACACACACACACACACACACACACACACACACACACACACACACACACACACACACCAGAGAGAGAGAGAGAGAGAGAGAGAGAGGAGAGAGGAGAGGAGAGAGAGAGAGAGAAGAGACAGAGACAGACAGACAGAGAGACCAGAGAGAGACAGAGAGGACAAGGAGAGAGACAGACAAAGAGATTGAGACAGAGACAAACAGACTGACAGACAGACACAGATATCGACAGGCGATAGACAGACGCACAGACACAAAGACCAGAAATGCAGTGAGAGTCACAGAAAGAGAAGGGAGAACGACAGTCACATCCGTGCAAAGTTTGATTGCCATTCGTTACTTAGCCCCACTTGATCTTCAATCCCTGAAAACCTTGCAAGCGAGCTGACAGCAGAGACATCCTCAGTCAGCAAAAAGACGGGAGAGAAGACAAACGGCCGCTAATTCTTTGTATTGCAAATTCTTCTGACCTTTTGAACCATTCCAACAATTCATTTCAGCAAGCCTTTCTTTAAGCCGTATGCCCTCTAGCCACATTAAGAACTTCAACATGGGCCAACAGCCCTGGCCTCCTTTACCAATTGGCGGCCCAAATCCCCAGTGTGTAGGGCGAATCGCTTAGCCCAATACAATAGATGACAAATGTAACGAACTCATTATCTCATGTATGTGTCTGTCTCTTTCTTGCTAATAGTATGACCTTCTAACCTTCGTTTCAGACTAGATAAATGATGTGATTCAAGGTTTTAAAGATCAAAATGGAATCACTTATGTGAACACACCACGTGC
The DNA here is from genome assembly GCA_016801955.1 of Conus betulinus. Classification (NCBI taxonomy): domain Eukaryota; kingdom Metazoa; phylum Mollusca; class Gastropoda; order Neogastropoda; family Conidae; genus Conus; species Conus betulinus. The sequence continues at coordinate 68,486 of JADBJO010009834.1, forward strand.
AAAATTAACGGTGGACCTTCCTGTTCATGATGTACCTGAGCAGAACATGTTGTGTATCATTTACACCAGACACACTTGCTTCTCAGACTTTAAAGACAATGATTTTGCTTGCAATCAAAATCAGAGTGATTTGCAATCACAATCAAGTGATTAAGCAGACAGAAAATGAAATAGAAACCGGGCTGTTTTCTCTCCCCTCATCTAACTCACAACAATCTCCCCCCCCCCCCCCGTTTGTCCCCTCCCTCTCTCTCTCTCTCTGTCCTGTCTCCCTCTCTGCCAACACCCTCTCCTCTCCTGTCCCAATCTATCCTATCTCCTCCCTCTCCCGTCACTCCATATCTCTCCCTATCTGTCTCTCTCTCTCTGTCGCATGCTGTGTGTCTGTGTGTCTGTCTGTCTGTCTGTTGTCTGTCTCAGTCAGTGTGTCTGTCTGCCTACCTGTCTGTCTGTCTGTCTGTCGGTCTGTCTCTCAGTCCTCGTACTCTCTCTCATCTTCGTCTCCCTCTCTCTCACTTCTCTCTCTCTCCTCTCGTCAGTGGTTTCTGCTTTCTGTCCTCTCCTGTCCGTCATCTATCTATCTGTCTGTCTGCCTCTCAAAAATATGAACATACAATATTAGATTCTCTGGTGAGTCCATGGTTTTGATGTGAAATCAAACCAGTGGATAGTGGACTCTTCTCTGTCTCTCTCTCATCCTTCTGTACTCTCTCTCTGCTCTCTCTGTTCTCTCTCACTCCTCTCAGTTCCTCTCCTCTCATCATTCCTCCCTCTCCTCCCTCCCTCTCTCATGCTCTCTTTCGTGCGTCCCTCTTCCAGTGGACTCTCGCTCTCCTCTCTCTCTCTCTCTCTCTCTCTCCATCCTCCTCTCTCCCAGTCTCTCCTCTCTCCTCTCCACTCTCTCTCCTCTCTCCTCTCATCTCTCTCTCATCTCTCTACTCCTCTCCTCTCCTCTCTCTGCATTTTTTTTTAATAGATGGTGTTACAACATGGTTGGAAGGGTGTTTAGCTTGGAAGGTAATGTTTGCTAGTTCGAATCCTTCATGCGGTCTGGTTTCAAAGGCTTGATAATCCCCCCTGTGTCCACTCAGTCGTAAATGGGTACCTGAATCATTTTGGAAGGAAAGGTCAAGGTCTGTCTTTCATAATGCCGTGTTTTCCAGACAAAGTGAATATGTGACAGTTCACTGGGCCCCAATGGCCTCTAGACTATGAGACTTCAAAAACACTTGACCTAAAACTTGATACCAATACATATGACGATGCCACACAAGTGACCGGATTCGTGAGCCTAACCTGAAACTGTCAAAGAGCTGGCAGTGTCTCTACCAGTTAGACTTCCATGCGTCCCCTCCATTGGAAAATTGCAGCTGATACGAAGATGAGCTGAACAGCTAAATCGGTGACAACGACATGCTGTTGCCGTGGCATTCTCAACTTCGACCAGTAACCGTTTATGATAATGATGAAGAATGTTTTCCTCCTTGGTACCGTGTTTCAGGGCATGAAAGCCCTGCCATCTGTTGGAAGGCCTTGCGTCTGTTGGACTTGCAACCGATAGGATTTACGTTTAGTTTTCCTCTCCCGTCATACTCCACACTCCGCCGTCCTTTCCTCCCCCCCCCCCCCCCCCCCACACACACTCACACCCGTACCCACCCCTTGACCACCACCCCTGTCCCCTCCTCTCCTCCCCCCACCCCTTCCCATGCCCACTTCCTCCATCCTCCATCATCCTCCTCCTCCTCGTCCGTTTCCTCCCCTTTTCACCCATCCGACCCTGACCATCTCACATTCTCCGTTTCTGAAATGATCATTCCCCCCACCCACTCTCTTTCCCCTCTTCTATTTCTCTCAGATACCTTTGCTGTTGACGGGACTATAATTTAAACCTTAATATTAATCTTAATCTCTCCTCAACCTTCTATATCCTGCCTCCTCTCACCACCTACAATCCACCCACGCCTGCTCTCCTACCCGAATAATTCTCCATTCGCCTTTTCTCCCTCCAAACAGAGCCAGACTGGCTATACAAGCAGCAGCCGCCGCACCCATCGAAACGAATGAGGCTGTCGCTAGGCGAACGTGTTTATCACAGAGTTAGGGACCTTCAGGGTGGCAGCGCTTGACACTTTCATGTGTCTCTGCCGCTAATAAATACACACCACTTGAGGAGGTGAAGGAGGAGGAGAAGTAGAGGGAGGGAAAGGATGAAGGAAGTGAAGGGGGCTGCGGGGAGGGGGGGGGGGGGGGGGCTAGAGGAGGGAGCGGCTATGGGTGCAGAGTGAGAAAGGTGGCGGGGGTGGGGGGAAGGGGAGGGGGAGAGAGAAGATGGGAGGAGTAGAGAATGTTCAGAGGGGAAGTCAACCAATCCTGGCGGCTGTGCGCATTATCAGGATACAGGTTTGCCATTTCCGGTTACGGACCGTCTGTGGTACAATAGAAGTAATGGCTGAGCCTGTTAGTGTTTGTGGGTGGAAGAGTGGGGGAGGAAATGGGTTAGTGGAACAAGGGAGGGTACTGGTGAGGTAAAGCCCCATTCACACCCCTGATTGATTCACACTCTCCTCTCTTGGTTTTTTTTTTTTTTTTAAATTCTGAATTATGGTCAAATTGAAAGAGTAATTGTTTTCCTGCACTTTTCTTAACATCCATATCTTTGTCTGTCTGCCTGTCTGTCTGCCAGTTTTCTTCCATCTATCTGACGTCGATCTTTTTGTCAGTCTATCTATCTATCTATCTATCTATCTATCTATCTATCTATCTATCTATCTATCTATCTATCTATCTATCTCTCTGTCTGTCTGTCTGTCTGTCCTGTCTGCCTGCCTGTCTGTCTGTCTATCTGTCTATCTGTCTATCTATCTATCTATCTATCTATCTATCTATCTATCTATCTATCTATCTATCTATCTATCTGTCAAGCATTGTCAGCAGCTAAGAATTGTGCAGAACAACCTTTACTTGGATCTCCTAAGAGATGCAATCACCCACTAATTGACCAAACAATATTATACTGAACAATTAAGTCGTGGAACTTGTGAGTTTTAAAAAGACACCTGGGCGGCAATATAGATTGTATTTCACTGCCGGGTTTGATTATGTTTTTTAGAGTTATGCTCCAATTTGGAAATTGTTCTTTTGTTTTGGCAGCCATTAGAAAGTGACTTTTTGTTCTTTTTATGACAAGATGATAGAATTTCTTCCACTGAATCTGAATTCTTCTTCGTCGTTATCCTTATTGTCATCGACCTACCTTTTTTTTTTTTTCCTCCTCCTCCCCCTTCCTGTCTTCATTTCATTCTTCTTTTTCTTCTTCTTTTTTGCCTCCTTTTTCTTTTTTGTCTTCGTCCTCCTCTTTTAGCTCTTTTTTTTCAAAATCATTTTGCACTAAACGCAATACTCAGCATTGTCCAGAAATCTTGAATCTTCAGCGTAACAACCTTTTCTTCAGGAGATGAAATTCCATTCATTTGGAATGAAAAGATTTTGAAGTCGAGATTTCTTCTTTTTCTTTGAAAATCTTATTATGTGCTCTATGAAACAACCAATATTGTACTGAGATTTCATTTTCGTCAATGGAATAATCTATTTTTCCCTTAGATAAAATTGGATTCACTTGGGGGATAGATTCTTTTTTGCTGTTGAAGATTTCATATTCTTCTTCGACATTAACAGAATTTTTTTGGCCACTTATCTAATAATACTTTCATTCCACATGCATTTTTTTTTTTCATTCTGCCTCCTTTCCACTGTGTTTCTCAGTCTGTCCTTTTCTTTTATCCCTCATATCTGTGTCTCTGGTTGGCTGACTGTCTAACTTTATATCTCTATACCTCACTTAATAGCTCACCCTTATTGGCCTCTCTCTCTCTCTCTCTCGCTCAATCTTCTCCTCTCTCTCTATCTCTCTGAATTTGCCGCCACGATCTCCATAATATATATATATATATATATACTATATTATATTAGCTAACTCCCTCTCTCCTCGTCTCTGATTTGCGCATATATATAGTATATATATATATTATCTTATGTGTGTGTAGGGTGTGTGTGTGTGTGTGTGTGGTGTGCTGTGTGTGTGAGTGGGTGTGTGACGTGCGGGCGTGCGTGCGTGCGTGTGTGTGGTGTGTGTGTGTGTCTGTGTGTGTGTTGTGTGTGGTGTGTGTTGTGTGGTGTGTGTGTTGTGAGAGAAGATGAGAGACGATAGACGAGAGAGAAGAGAGAGAGAGAGAGAAGCGAGCGTTGAGTGGGTACGTGCGTGCATTGAGTGTGTGTGTAGTTGGTCGTTCAATTTAACGTCTATCCACTATTCGTGATATTAGACAATGTGTGGTGTGTGTGTGTGATGTTGTGTGTGTGGCTGTGTCGGTGTGTGGTGGTGTGTGTTGTGGTGTGCGTGGTGGGTGATCTGTGTATGGTGTGATGTGTGTGTGTGTGGTGTGGTGTGTGTGTGTGTGGCGCGCGCCGCGCGCGGGCGCGTGCGTGTAAGTGTGGTGGGGTGGGTTTGTGTGGGGGTGGGTGTGTGTGGGTGGTTGTGTGTGTAGTGTTTGTGTGTGTGAGGTTTTCAAAAAGAAAAAAAACAGTGGATATGCAGTGATTTTTTAGTGGTGGTAATTTCTAATGTACGGAAGGGGTGTTGATGTCTTTCGTGTTTGTGTGTGGGGGGGGGGGGGGGGGGGGAGGGATGTGTAATTGTGATGGTGGGGGTTTTGTGGTGTGTGTGGGTGTGTGTGTGTGTGTGTGTTCTGTGCGCTGTCGGCTTGTGCGTTCGTGTGCGGTTTGTGTGTTGATGTGGGTGTTTTGTTTGCTGTGTTTGTGGGTGTTGTGCGTTGTTTGGTTGTGTGTTTCGCGTGTTGTGTGTGTTTTGTTTATGTCACTTGAGTGCCGTGCGGGTGGGCTAGGGTGAGCGTATGGCTTGCGTGGTGTATGTGCGCGGTGGTGATAGTATGTTGGTGGTTTGTGTTTGTGTATGGCGAGGAGGGAAGATCTGTGTGTGGGGGTTCTGTGGCCAATATGTAAAGGTGTAAGTGGTGTGATGAGTGCAGTGGGGGAGAAGGATGTGGGTAGTGTTTGGTTGTGATGGTGGTAGGGAGTGTGCGTGGTCGTGTTGTTTTTTCGTGAGTGTGGGTGTGGGGTGTGTGTGTCTGGGTGGTGTGCGTGTGTTGTGTTTTGGTGTTTGTGAGGGAAAGGTTAGTGTGTGTGTTGGTTGTGTGTGGTGTGTTGTTGTGTGTTGTGAGTGTGCGAGGACAGATGATCGCCTACGACCGATGACCGCTAAACGACAGTTGTGGTCCTACAAGGGGGGAAGATGAAAGAGGGAGGTACAAGAGGGAGGAGTATCCTGGGTAACGTGTTTCATGGCGGGATAAGATAGTCATTTTCCCGAAAGCTAAAAGTATCAAAAGACACCCACATAGACACACATATACACCCTCCCACCCACCCAACCTCACATCACACACACACCCGGCCCCACCCCCCCACACCCACACACCAGGTAGGCACGTGGGAGCGGTGGGGGGGCAAACACATTTCAGCAGCGACAGCCCACAGCGCCAGCACCCACACACACACACACCCCTACACACACACACACACACACAGCACAGCCACGACACACACACCACCACACACACCGGAGCAACTACACACACTAGCTTTATAGAATACATACAATACACACACACCACTAATGCAAACACGCTGGTTTCAAACACGAGAGCACACCACTCTCCGTCGAGGGGTTCGGCTATCACAACTCACAATCAACCCAAGCCCGTGTCACTCCGCTCGGAGTCTCGGCTGCGGCACGTCCCCTAGGTTGCGATTCGGGTTGAGGAAGAGGGGGGGGGCGGAAGGAAAAAGGGAAGGGGGGGGGTTACGCCAACATAGAGAGAGAGTAAACGTTAGACCCTGGACAAAAAGGAGAAAAAAAGAAACGTCCATATCCTCTCTAGTCTTCTACTATATTATGCTATATCTTAGTGCTGTCTTATTTTGTATGTTCTGATTTAATTATTTATGGTTTATTAGATATATAATAACGACGACATACATACAACTATATATATATTATAATATATATATATAGATATGATATATATGATATATATATATATAGTAGATATATATTAGAGAAACTGTTCTTTGTTTTGAAGAATATTGCTCTTACTCAGTAATATTTTGTCTTCATATCAAGAATTGTCAGTCTATAAGAAGTACTTTTGAGGATCTATCGAATTAGTCCACTTGACCAAGAACGCGAACATTCTTGTCCTCCTATTCTTGCAGACCACTCTCGACAGGGATGAGCGTCAGCCGCGGCAGTAGAACGCCTGGCCGTAGTCTGCAGCGATATTGCCTATACTACAGTTGAACCGGAAGCAAGACAATGAGGCAGCAGAAGATGCGGGGTGGGCGAATCCAGACGCTATATAGCAATAGAGTTTAGGTAGTTAGAGAACATGACCAAGCACAGACAACAGGAAATACACACGTGAAAACGAAAACACACACACACACACCACCAGACACACACCACCCTTAAAACAACACACGAGGTACCCACTTACATAACAGCAAACGCACACAACACTACAACTACCACCACACACACAACACGCCACAAGTACCCACACCACACCGCCCACAACACACAATACAAACAAAACATACACCAACACCACCACAAACACACAACAGGACAACACACCACCCACACCACACACAAACACCACACACACACGTACACACACCACACACCCACACACACACACACACACACACATCCACACACACCCACACACAACACACACGTTCGCGCCCTCATATGCTGCCTACACCATACCCTCATAACAATGGGATTAACCACAAGGAAAAAGCAGTATTTGAATAAAAGGTTTCTTCTAGAAATTGAGCAAATTTCCTTTTAAGGAAAAAGGGAGAAGGGAGGCATAGAAGGAGAACGAATGCGCGTTAGAGCGAGAAAGAGAGGAAGAGAGAGAGAGAGATAGAGAGAGAGCCGAGAGGAGAGATATAGACAGGACCAGACAGACCGACAGACAGAGCAGCGACGGAGAAGATTTCCCATTAATGACATTGGCAGCCATGACCAGGACGACGAATTATCTCTCTCATTCCCCCATGGTGAACAACGAATACACGAATGAACCCAGAACCCCCATGGTCCACATCCCATAATCACGCACTACTGATATTGAAAATCCAACCAACAGTGTTTTTGTAATATCGTTCTCAAGGTTGATTGGATACAATGACAGAATGACAAAAAATGCTTAAATTGACCTTTGGGAGGTATGTTTACAAAAAACCAAGAGAGAGATAGAGAGAGGGGGGGGGGGGTGGGGGAGGGAAGAAGAGGGGATAGGGAGATAGAGAGCGAGAGAATGAGAAGGGGGAGAGGGAAGACACAGATAAGGAGACAGATAAAGGTGAGCGCAATCGGATACAAACACACACCACACACACACACACACACCCACAGCACCCAACACAATACACACAGACACACCCACACACACACCAGATAGATAGAGAGATGAATATAGAGATAGAGAGAGATAGAGATGAGAGAGAGACTGTGTTGGGGGGGGTGGTGTGGGGTGGTGTACTCAGGAGAGTTCCCACAAAGCAAAACCTTAACGTTTAGACGTGAGGGCCCGATCATAAAAGTCTAAAAACATATCAGGGAGGAATTCAATGAGACATTTTTTTTTTTTTTTTTTTTTTGTTTTTTTTAAATACGGTCAGCAAATGGAGACGTATCACAATGAAATTGCTGCCATGCCAGAGGACTAAGAGTATCCAAGCCTCTCCTAGCAGATCAAAGACCGAATGACCAGAATAACCATCATCACAATCCGTTAATGTGGCAGTGCATGAAGAAATATCAAGAAGGTTGGCCTCTGTGAACTATAATAAAACTGTTGAAATGATATAGAGAGAGAGAGAAGAGAGAGAGAGAGAGGAGAGAGAGAGCAACAGACAGACCACACACATTCACAACACATGCAAACGCACACACACAACACAGCACCACACACACCACCACACACACACACACACACACACACACACAACACACACACCACGCACAAACACGCACTCACACACTCACGTCACAACACACACACAACGCCCACACCACACACACACACCACACACACACACACACACACACACACACACACACACACACATATGCGAATGCATGCATGCGCGACAGAGCACACAAACATACGTATACACAACTTACGTACGCTTCATGAGTGTGGTGCATCACTTAGCCCACAACCACACGACGCGCACCACACACCCACACACACACACACACACACACACACACACGACACCACAGCACACCCACACATCACACCACAAACACACACACACAAACAACATCCCACAACACACCCCACACACACACCACCCCCCACACAACACCGCACAGATAAGAGATAAGATAGAGAGAGAGAGGAGAGAAGAGGATAGAGAGAGAGGCACACAGGCTCACCTACACATACACCACAACCACACAACAAGCCTCACCAAAGAAATAGAGACAAGCATCTAGTCTTTATATATTATTATGGCATTTGCACAGAATTACCACCAGGGAAGTAAAAGCGGCGCTATCATAATGATTTGCTGCCCATCGCCACAGGATGGTACAAAGCCCCCACCTCTTCTCAACAGATCAAAGCTACCGAATGATGTGTAATAACCATCATCAACAATCCGTTAATGTGGCATGACAATTGAATATCAAGGGAGGTTCCGTCCTCTTAAGCGGTATTAGCTCATTATGCCGATGAAGAAGAGAGAGGAGAGAGATAGGAGAGAGAGAGAGAAGATAGGAGAGAGAGGAGAGAGAGAGAGAAGAGATGAGAGAAGTTTTGAATGTGAGCATGTAACATGTTTTTTTTTCAGAGCTGTTAAGACAAGAAAATGTTAACAGCAGAAACACCGACATGTAAACCTTCAAACTCCTACCACACAACCACTACTACAAACAACACCCACCCAAACAAGACACACACACACACACACACACACACACACACACACCACACCCAACACCACACAACACACTCACACACACACACTTGACACACAACACACACCACACACAACCACAGCACGCACACACACACAACACAACCCACACACACACACACACACACCACCACACACAGCACACACTTCACTCCCTACCACCTAAACACGCACTCATACAGACACAAACACATAACACACAGACAAACCACACACACACACACGCAAAACACAACCCACACACACACAGCAACACACAACACACACACACACACTTATACAGCACACACACACACACACACACACACACGACAACACACACCAACACACACACACACACACACACACACACCACACACCACACACACACAACACACACCACACCACTACACACGCACCACAGACACACACACCACACAGAAGACAACCAGAACACAACACAACACCCACACCACAAACACACACACACACAACACACCACACACACACACAACACACACACCCACACACACATGAACAGATGCGAAATCCTGTCCCTTAATGCAGGCCTTGGAATGCTAAGAACCTCGGATAACTCACGGTCCTGCAGAGAAAAATCAATCGTAAATACATCCAATTCCAATGCCCACAGGACTAAGTTCTCCAGCCTCTCCTAAGCAAATCAAGACCGAATGACAGGAAATCACCTTCAATCACCAATTGGTTAGGTGTTAGTGCTGGGAATGCAAGATGGTTTGCCTCCTGTTGGGCGTGGTAATATATCATTGAAATAAAGGGATTGAGAGAAGCGAGAGAGAGCGAGAGAGAGATGAGAGAATGGAGATAGAGATGGCGAGAGAGAGAGAGAGAGAAAAAAGGGGAAGAGAGTAGAGAGGAAGCGATAGAGGCGAAGAAAGACAGCGATGACGGAGATGTGTGGGAGTGGAGGAAAGGACGGGGAGAGAGAGAGAGAGAGAGAGAAGAGAGGAATAGAGAGAAAAGAGAGAGAAGAGAGAGAGATAGAGAGAGAGAGGGAGAGGTTTTCAAGTTCAACTTACCACAATAAGCTTTGCCTGTGTATGTGATCAGTCCTGTCCAGTGGATTTCTTCTTGGCGCAGACTATGTCAACGATCAAGAGAGAGCGAAATTAAGAGAAGCAGAGAGAGGAGAGGAGATCGAAGAGAGAAAGAGGGGCGGGGAGGGGGGTGGGGGGGGGGGGGGGGGGGGGGTGGGGGGGGGGGGGAGGGGGGGGCGTGGGGGGGGGGGGGGGGGGGGGGCATAGGAGAGACAAAAGACAGACAGACATACAGCAGTCAGGCAAAAACCAGCAGCGAAGGAGATAGAGAGAGGTAGTGTGTGTGTGTGTGTATGTGTGTGGTGTTGTGTTGTGTGTGTGTTGTGTGTGTGTGTGTGTGTGTGTGTGTTTGTGTGTGGATAGAGAATAGAGACAGAGGGTATAGAGAGAGGAACGAGAGAGACACACACACACACAACCGACACACACCACACC
>JADBJO010009835.1:0-10000 GCA_016801955.1 Conus betulinus
GCGTGGGGAATGCCACGGCGAGCATGGAGGGGAGGGGTTCAAAAGAATGGCGTGGGGAATGCCACGGCGAGCATGGAGGGGAGGGGTTCAAAGAATGGCGTGGGGAATGCCACGGCGAGCATGGAGGGGAGGGGTTCAAAAGAATGGCGTGGGGAATGCCACGGCGAGCATGGAGGGGAGGGGTTCAAAAGAAAGCGTGGGGAATGGCGAGGGAGGGGAGGGGTTCAAAAGAATGGCCATGCCACGGCGAGCATGGAGGGGAGGGGTTCAAAAGAATGGCGTGGGGAATGCCACGGCGAGCATGGAGGGGAGGGGTTCAAAAGAATGGCGTGGCGCATGGGGAGGGGTTCAAAAGAATGGCGTGGGGAATGCCACGGCGAGCATGGAGGGGGAGGGGTTCAAAAGAATGGCGTGGGGAATGCCACGGCGAGCATGGAGGGGAGGGGTTCAAAAGAATGGCGTGGGGAATGCCACGGCGAGCATGGAGGGGAGGGGTTCAAAAGAATGGCGTGGGGAATGCCACGGCGAGCATGGAGGGGAGGGGTTCAAAAGAATGGCGTGGGGAATGCCACGGCGAGCATGGAGGGGAGGGGTTCAAAAGAATGGCGTGGGGAATGCCACAGCGAGCATGGAGGGGAGGGGTTCAAAAGAATGGCGTGGGGAATGCCACGGCGAGCATGGAGGGGAGGGGTTCAAAAGAATGGCGTGGGGAATGCCACGGCGAGCATGGAGGGGAGGGGTTCAAAAGAATGGCGTGGGGAATGCCACGGCGAGCATGGAGGGGAGGGGTTCAAAAGAATGGCGTGGGGAATGCCACGGCGAGCATGGAGGGGAGGGGTTCAAAAGAATGGCGTGGGGAATGCCACGGCGAGCATGGAGGGGAGGGGTTCAAAAGAATGGCGTGGGGAATGCCACGGCGAGCATGGAGGGGAGGGGTTCAAAAGAATGGCGTGGGGAATGCCATGGAGGGGAGGGGCGAGCATGGAGGGGAGGGGTTCAAAAGAATGGCGTGGGGAATGCCCGGCGAGCATGGAGGGAGGGGGTTCGAGAATGGCGTGGGGGGCGAGCATGGGGGGAGGGGTTCAAAAGAATGGCGTGGGGAATGCCACGGCGAGCATGGAGGGGAGGGGTTCAAAAGAATGGCGTGGGAATGCCACGGCGAGCATGGAGGGGAGGGTTCAAAAGAATGGCGTGGGGAATGCCACGGCGAGCATGGAGGGGAGGGGTTCAAAAGAATGGCGTGGGGAATGCCACGGCGAGCATGGAGGGGAGGGGTTCAAAAGAATGGCGTGGGGAATGCCACGGCGAGCATGGAGGGGAGGGGTTCAAAAGAATGGCGTGGGGAATGCCACGGCGAGCATGGAGGGGAGGGGTTCAAAAGAATGGCGTGGGGAATGGCGAGCATGGAGGGGAGGGGTTCAAAAGAATGGCGTGGGGAATGCCACGGCGAGCATGGAGGGGAGGGGTTCAAAAGAATGGCGTGGGGAATGCCACGGCGAGCATGGAGGGGAGGGGTTCAAAAGAATGGCGTGGGGAATGCCCACGGCGAGCATGGAGGGGAGGGGTTCAAAAGAATGGCGTGGGGGAATGCCAGGCGAGCATGGAGGGGAGGGGTTCAAAAGAATGGCGTGGGGAATGCCACGGCGAGCATGGAGGGGAGGGGTTCAAAAGAATGGCGTGGGGAATGCCACGGCGAGCATGGGAGGGAGGGGTTCAAAAGAATGGCGTGGGGGGAATGCCACGGCGAGCATGGAGGGGCGTGGGGAATGCCACGGCGAGCATGGAGGGGGAGGGAGGGGTTCAAAAGAATGGCGTGGGGAATGCCACGGCGAGCATGGAGGGGAGGGGAGGGGTTCAAAAGAATGGCGTGGGGAATGCCACGGCGAGCATGGAGGGGAGGGGTTCAAAAGAATGGCGTGGGGGGAATGCCACGGCGAGCATGGAGGGGAGGGGTTCAAAAAGAATGGCGTGGGGAATGCCACGGCGAGCATGGGGGGGGGGTTCAAAAGAATGGCGTGGGGAATGCCACGGCGAGCATGGAGGGGAGGGGTTCAAAAGAATGGCGTGGGGAATGCCACGGCGAGCATGGAGGGGAGGGGTTCAAAAGAATGGCGTGGGGAATGCCACGGCGAGCATGGAGGGGAGGGGTTCAAAAGAATGGCGTGGGGAATGCCACAGCGAGCATGGAGGGGAGGGGTTCAAAAGAATGGCGTGGGGAATGCCACGGCGAGCATGGAGGGGAGGGGTTCAAAAGAATGGCGTGGGGAATGCCACGGCGAGCATGGAGGGGAGGGGTTCAAAAGAATGGCGTGGGGAATGCCACGGCGAGCATGGAGGGGAGGGGTTCAAAAGAATCAAATGCCACGGCGAGCATGGAGGGGAGGGGGAATGGAATGCCACGGCGAGCATGGAGGGGAGGGGTTCAAAAGAATGGCGTGGGGAATGCCACAGCGAGCATGGAGGGGAGGGGTTCAAAAGAATGGCGTGGGGAATGCCACGGCGAGCATGGAGGGGAGGGGTTCAAAAGAATGGCGTGGGGAATGCCACGGGCGAGCATGGAGGGGAGGGGTTCAAAAGAATGGCGTGGGGAATGCCACGGCGAGCATGGAGGGGAGGGGTTCAAAGAATGGCGTGGGGAATGCCACGGCGAGCATGGAGGGGAGGGGTTCAAAAAGAATGGCGTGGGGAATGCCACGGCGAGCATGGAGGGGAGGGGTTCAAAAGAAAAGAATGGCGTGGGGAATGCCACGGCGAGCATGGAGGGGAGGGGTTTCAAAAGAATGGCGTGGGGAATGCCACGGCGAGCATGGAGGGGAGGGGTTCAAAAGAATGGCGTGGGGAATGCCACGGCGAGCATGGAGGGGAGGGGTTCAAAAGAATGGCGTGGGGAATGCCACGGCGAGCATGGAGGGGAGGGGTTCAAAAGAATGGCGTGGGGAATGCCACGGCGAGCATGGAGGGGAGGGGTTCAAAAGAATGGCGTGGGGGAATGCCACGGCGAGCATGGAGGGGAGGGGTTCAAAAGAATGGCGTGGGGAATGCCACGGCGAGCATGGAGGGGAGGGGTTCAAAAGAATGGCGTGGGGAATGCCACGGCGAGCATGGAGGGGAGGGGTTCAAAAGAATGGCGTGGGGAATGCCACGGCGAGCATGGAGGGGAGGGGTTCAAAAGAATGGCGTGGGGAATGCCACGGCGAGCATGGAGGGGAGGGGTTCAAAAGAATGGCGTGGGGAATGCCACGGCGAGCATGGAGGGGAGGGGTTCAAAAGAATGGCGTGGGGAATGCCACGGCGAGCATGGAGGGGAGGGGAGGGGTTCAAAGAAATGGCGTGGGGAATGCCACGGCGAGCATGGAGGGGAGGGGGTTTCAAAGAATGGCGTGGGGAATGCCACGGCGAGCATGCCAAAGAATGGCGTGGGGAATGCCACGGCGAGCATGGAGGGGAGGGGTTCAAAAGAATGGCGTGGGGAATGCCACGGCGAGCATGGAGGGGAGGGGTTCAAAAGAATGGCGTGGGGAATGCCACGGCGAGCATGGAGGGGAGGGTTCAAAAGAATGGCGTGGGGAATGCCACGGCGAGCATGGAGGGGAGGGGTTCAAAAGAATGGCGTGGGGAATGCCACGGCGAGCATGGAGGGGAGGGGTTCAAAAGAATGGCGTGGGGAATGCCACGGCGAGCATGGAGGGGAGGGGTTCAAAAGAATGGCGTGGGGAATGCCACGGCGAGCATGGAGGGGAGGGGAGGGGTTCAAAAGAATGGCGTGGGGAATGCGTGGGGAATGCGAGCATGGAGGGGAGGGGTTCAAAAGAATGGCGTGGGGAATGCCACGGCGAGCATGGAGGGGAGGGGTTCAAAAGAATGGCGTGGGGAATGCCACGGCGAGCATGGAGGGGAGGGGTTCAAAAGAATGGCGTGGGGAAATGCCACGGCGAGCATGGAGGGGAGGGGTTCAAAAGAATGGCGTGGGGAATGCCACGGCGAGCATGGAGGGGAGGGGTTCAAAAGAATGGCGTGGGGAATGCCACGGCGAGCATGGAGGGGAGGGGTTCAAAAGAATGGCGTGGGGAATGCGTGGGAATGCCACGGCGAGCATGGAGGGGAGGGGGTCAAAAGAATGGCGTGGGGAATGCCACGGCGAGCATGGAGGGGAGGGGTTCAAAAGAATGGCGTGGGGAATGCCACGGCGAGCATGGAGGGGAGGGTTCAAAAGAATGGCGTGGGGATGCCACAGCGAGCATGGAGGGGAGGGGTTCAAAAGAATGGCGTGGGGAATGCCACGGCGAGCATGGAGGGGAGGGGGTTCAAAAGAATGGCGTGGGGGAATGCCACGGCGAGCATGGAGGGGAGGGGTTCAAAAGAATGGCGTGGGGAATGCCACGGCGAGCATGGAGGGGAGGGGAGGGGTTCAAAAGAATGGCGTGGGGAATGCCACGGCGAGCATGGAGGGGAGGGGTTCAAAAAAGGAATGGCGCATGGGGAATGCCACGGCGAGCATGGAGGGGAGGGGTTCAAAAGAATGGCGTGGGGAATGCCACGGCGAGCATGGAGGGGAGGGGTTCAAAAGAATGGCGTGGGGAATGCCACGGCGAGCATGGAGGGGAGGGGTTCAAAAGAATGGCGTGGGGAATGCCACGGCGAGCATGGAGGGGAGGGGTTCAAAAGAATGGCGTGGGGAATGCCACGGCGAGCATGGAGGGGAGGGGTTCAAAAGAATGGCGTGGGGAATGCCACGGCGAGCATGGAGGGGAGGGGTTCAAAAGAATGGCGTGGGGAATGCCACGGCGAGCATGGAGGGGAGGGGTTCAAAAGAATGGCGTGGGGAATGCCACGGCGAGCATGGAGGGGAGGGGTTCAAAAGAATGGCGTGGGGAATGCCACGGCGAGCATGGAGGGGAGGGGTTCAAAAGAATGGCGTGGGGAATGCCACGTGGCGAGCACGGCGAGCATGGAGGGGGGGGTTCAAAAGAATGGCGTGGGGAATGCCACGGCGAGCATGGAGGGGAGGGGTTCAAAAGAATGGCGTGGGGAATGCCACGGCGAGCATGGAGGGGAGGGGTTCAAAAGAATGGCGTGGGGAATGCCACGGCGAGCATGGAGGGGAGGGGTTCAAAAGAATGGGGGCGTGGGGAATGCCACGGCGAGCATGGAGGGGAGGGGTTCAAAAGAATGGCGTGGGGAATGCCACGGCGAGCATGGAGGGGAGGGGTTCAAAAGAATGGCGTGGGGAATGCCACGGCGAGCATGGAGGGGAGGGGTTCAAAAGAATGGCGTGGGGAATGCCACGGCGAGCATGGAGGGGAGGGGTTCAAAAGAATGGCGTGGGGAATGCCACGGCGAGCATGGAGGGGAGGGGTTCAAAAGAATGGCGTGGGGAATGCCACGGCGAGCATGGAGGGGAGGGGTTCAAAAGAATGGCGTGGGGAATGCCACGGCGAGCATGGAGGGGAGGGGTTCAAAAGAATGGCGTGGGGAATGCCACGGCGAGCATGGAGGGGAGGGGTTCAAAAGAATGGCGTGGGGAATGCCACGGCGAGCATGGAGGGGAGGTTTCAAAAAAATGCGTGGGGAATGAACGGGGGCGAGCATGAGGGGGGAGGGGTTCAAAAGAATGGCGTGGGGAATGCCACGGCGAGCATGGAGGGGAGGGGTTCAAAAGAATGGCGTGGGGAATGCCACGGCGAGCATGGAGGGGAGGGGTTCAAAAGAATGGCGTGGGGAATGCCACAGCGAGCATGGAGGGGAGGGGTTCAAAAGAATGGCGTGGGGAATGCCACGGCGAGCATGGAGGGGAGGGGTTCAAAAGAATGGCGTGGGGAATGCCATGCCACGGCGAGCATGGAGGGGAGGGGTTCAAAAGAATGGCGTGGGGAATGCCACGGCGAGCATGGAGGGGAGGGGTTCAAAAGAATGGCGTGGGGAATGCCACGGCGAGCATGGAGGGGAGGGGTTCAAAAGAATGGCGTGGGGAATGCCACGGCGAGCATGGAGGGGAGGGGTTCAAAAGAATGGCGTGGGGAATGCCACAGCGAGCATGGAGGGGAGGGGTTCAAAAGAATGGCGTGGGGAATGCCACGGCGAGCATGGAGGGGAGGGGTTCAAAAGAATGCGTGGGGAATGCCACGGCGAGCATGGAGGGGAGGGTTCAAAAGAATGGCGTGGGGAATGCCACGGCGAGCATGGAGGGGAGGGGTTCAAAAGAATGGCGTGGGGAATGCCACGGCGAGCATGGAGGGGAGGGGTTCAAAAGAATGGCGTGGGGAATGCCACGGCGAGCATGGAGGGGAGGGGTTCAAAAGAATGGCGTGGGAATGCCACAGCGAGCATGGAGCATGGGGGGGGTTTCAAAAGAATGGCGTGGGGAATGCCACGGCGAGCATGGAGGGGAGGGGTTCAAAAGAATGGCGTGGGGAATGCCACGGCGAGCATGGAGGGGAGGGGTTCAAAAGAATGGCGGAGGGGAATGGCGTGGGGAATGCCACGGCGAGCATGGAGGGGAGGGGTTCAAAAGAATGGCGTGGGGAATGCCACGGCGAGCATGGAGGGGAGGGGTTCAAAAGAATGGCGTGGGGAATGCCACGGCGAGCATGGAGCGAGCATGCCACGGCGAGCATGAGAGGGGAGGGGGTTCAAAAGAATGGCGTGGGGAATGCCACGGCGAGCATGGAGGGGAGGGGTTCAAAAGAATGGCGTGGGGAATGCCACGGCGAGCATGGAGGGGGGAGGGGTTCAAAAGAATGGCGTGGGGAATGCCACGGCGAGCATGGAGGGGAGGGGTTCAAAAGAATGGCGTGGGGAAATGCCACGGCGAGCATGGAGGGGAGGGGTTCAAAAGAATGGCGTGGGGAATGCCACGGCGAGCAGCGAGCATGGAGGGGAGGGGTTCAAAAGAATGGCGTGGGGAATGCCACGGCGAGCATGGAGGGGAGGGGTTCAAAAGAATGGCGTGGGGAATGCCACAGCGAGCATGGAGGGGAGGGGTTCAAAAGAATGGCGTGGGGAATGCCACGGCGAGCATGGAGGGGAGGGGTTCAAAAGAATGGCGTGGGGAATGCCACGGCGAGCATGGAGGGGAGGGGTTCAAAAGAATGGCGTGGGGAATGCCACGGCGAGCATGGAGGGGAGGGGTTCAAAAGAATGGCGTGGGGAATGCCACGGCGAGCATGGAGGGGAGGGGTTCAAAAAGAATGGCGTGGGGAATGCCACACGGCGAGCATGGAGGGGAGGGGTTCAAAAGAATGGCGGGGGAATGGCGTGGGGGAGGGGTTCAAAAGAATGGCGAGCATGGAGGGGAGGGGTTCAAAAGAATGGCGTGGGGAATGCCGAGCGAGCATGGAGGGGAGGGGTTCAAAAGAATGGCGTGGGAATGCCACGGCGAGCATGGAGGGGAGGGGTTCAAAAGAATGGCGTGGGGAATGCCACGGCGAGCATGGAGGGGAGGGGTTCAAAAGAATGGCGTGGGGAATGCCACGGCGGCATGGAAGGGTTCCATGGCGTGGGGAATGCCACGGCGAGCATGGAGGGGAGGGGTTCAAAAGATGGCGTGGGGAATGGCGTGGGGAATGCCACGTGGGGAATGCCACGGCGAGCATGGAGGGGAGGGGTTCAAAAGAATGGCGTGGGGATGCCACGGCGAGCATGGAGGGGAGGGGTTCAAAAGAATGGCGTGGGGAATGCCACGGCGAGCATGGAGGGGGAGGGTTCAAAAGAATGGCGTGGGGGAATGCCACGGCGAGCATGGAGGGGAGGGGTTCAAAAGAATGGCGTGGGGAATGCCACGGCGAGCATGGAGGGAGAGGGGTCAAAAGAATGGCGTGGGGAATGCCACGGCGCGAGCATGGAGGGGAGGGGTTCAAAAGAATGGCGTGGGGAATGCCACGGCGAGCATGGAGGGGAGGGGTTCAAAAGAATGGCGTGGGGAATGCCACGGCGAGCATGGAGGGGAGGGGTTCAAAAGAATGGCGTGGGGAATGCCACGGCGAGCATGGAGGGGAGGGGTTCAAAAGAATGGCGTGGGGAATGCCACGGCGAGCATGGAGGGGAGGGGTTCAAAAGAATGGCGTGGGGAATGCACGGCGAGCGAGCATGGAGGGGAGGGGTTCAAAAGAATGGCGTGGGGAATGCCACGGGCGAGCATGGAGGGGAGGGGTTCAAAAGAATGGCGTGGGGAATGCCACGGCGAGCATGGAGGGGAGGGGTTCAAAAGAATGGCGTGGGGAATGCCACGGCGAGCATGGAGGGGAGGGGTTCAAAAGAATGGCGGGGGAATGCCACAGCGAGCATGGAGGGGAGGGGTTCAAAAGAATGGCGTGGGGGGAATGCCACGGCGAGCATGGAGGGGAGGGGTTCAAAAGAATGGCGTGGGGAATGCCCACGGCGAGCATGGAGGGGAGGGGTTCAAAAGAATGGCGTGGGGAATGCCACGGCGAGCATGGAGGGGAGGGGTTCAAAAGAATGGCGTGGGGAATGCCACGGCGAGCATGGAGGGGAGGGGTTCAAAAGAATGGCGTGGGGAATGCCACGGCGAGCATGGAGGGGAGGGGAGGGGTTCAAAAGAATGGCGTGGGGAATGCCACGGCGAGCATGGAGGGGAGGGGTTCAAAAGAATGGGCGTGGGGAATGCCACGGCGAGCATGGAGGGGAGGGGAGGGGTTCAAAAGAATGGCGTGGGGAATGCCACGCGCGAGCATGGAGGGGAGGGGTTCAAAAGAATGGCGTGGGGAATGCCACGGCGAGCATGGAGGAGGAGGGGTTCAAAAGAATGGCGTGGGGAATGCCACGGCGAGCATGGAGAGGAGGGGTTCAAAAGAATGGGCGTGGGGAATGCCACGGCGAGCATGGAGGGAGGGGTTCAAAAGAATGGCGTGGGGAATGCCACGGCGAGCATGGAGGGGAGGGTTCAAAAGAATGGCGTGGGGAATGCCACGGCGAGCATGGAGGGGAGGGGGGGTTCAAAAGAATGGCGTGGGGAATGCCACGGCGAGCATGGAGGGGAGGGGTTCAAAAGAATGGCGTGGGGAATGCCACGGCGAGCATGGAGGGGAGGGGTTCAAAAGAATGGCGTGGGGAATGCCACGGCGAGCATGGAGGGGAGGGGTTCAAAAGAATGGCGTGGGGAATGCCACGGCGAGCATGGAGGGGAGGGGTTCAAAAGAATGGCGTGGGGAATGCCACGGCGAGCATGGAGGGGAGGGGTTCAAAAGAATGGCGTGGGGGAATGCCACGGCGAGCATGGAGGGGAGGGGTTCAAAAGAATGGCGTGGGGAATGCCACGGCGAGCATGGAGGGGAGGGGTTCAAAAGAATGGCGTGGGGAATGCCACAGCGAGCATGGGGGGAGGGGTTCAAAAGAATGGCGTGGGGAATGCCACGGCGAGCATGGGAGGGGAGGGGTTCAAAAGAATGGCGTGGGGAAATGCCACGGCGAGCATGGAGGGGAGGGTTTCAAAGAAATGGCGTGGGGAATGCCACGGCGAGCATGGAGGGGAGGGGTTCAAAAGAATGGCGTGGGGAATGCCACGGCAGCGAGCATGGAGGGGAGGGGTTCAAAAGAATGGCGTGGGGAATGCCACAGCGAGCATGGAGGGGAGGGGTTCAAAAGAATGGCGTGGGGAATGCCACGGCGAGCATGGAGGGGAGGGGTTCAAAAGAATGGCGTGGGGAATGCCACGGCGAGCATGGAGGGGAGGGGTTCAAAAGAGAATGGCGTGGGGAATGCCACGGCGAGCATGGCATGGGGGGAGGGGTTCAAAAGAATGGCGTGGGGAATGCCACGGCGAGCATGGAGGGGAGGGGTTCAAAAGAATGGCGTGGGGAATGCCACGGCGAGCATGGAGGGGAGGGGTTCAAAAGAATGGCGTGGGGAATGCCACGGCGAGCATGGAGGGGAGGGGTTCAAAAGAATGGCGTGGGGAATGCCACGGCGAGCATGGAGGGGAGGGGTTCAAAAGAATGGCGTGGGGAATGCCACGGCGAGCATGGAGGGGAGGGGTTCAAAAGAA